>JAJOOO010003438.1:0-62936 GCA_029582685.1 Solanum piurae
TATATATATATATATATATATATATATATATATATATATATATTTTTTTTTTTTTTTTTGAATTCATTTGGTTTTCTGGAATTTATTGATAGTAGAGACATGTTTATCGAAGTTTGGTTGTACAAGACATGTTTGTCTAAGTATTGGTTGTACAAGATATGTTTCTCAAAGTTTATTTGAAATATATAGCTTCGATTTATTTATTAGCTAATTTTGTGCTTTAGATCGCTTATATATTTAATTATTTTATGTGATTATTGAATATATGGAAATAAAAATTATTATTCTTAAAAATGAAAAATTGTGGCTACAAAAATTCTACACAACATTGCCACACTTCAAAAGTGTTGCTATAGGGATGTCCAATGTGTGACTTACTGTACATAAGAAAAGTTACACTTTATAAGTGTTGTTGTAGATGAGATATAAAAGGCAACATTTTTTAAGTGTGCCCAATAACGAAGTAAAGGCCACGCTTTTAAGTGTTGTATAATCAAACCAAATGTGTTGCTGATGAATTACTAAAAAGCGTGCCCTAATACCTCTTTGGCCACGCTTTTTAAGTGTAGCTGCTACGGCGACATTTAAAAAGCGTGGCCTAATATCAAATGTTACGCTCCTTTTGGCCACCCCCTGAAAAACGTTGCTTAAAGTCCAAAAGTGTAGCCTTTTATCAAAGGCCACACTTTTTGCTAGTTTAGGCTACACTTTACTGGGGTGGCTAAAAGCCTAAAATGTTGTAGTGCTTGGAGAACAGTAAAGCCCACAGGCCGAAAATAGGATCCTACTGGAAAATTAATAAAATGGTTCACAGAAGGGTTTATAGTCCATTTGACCTTAGATGGACCGTTTAGCCTCTCGTGAACCTACATGTAAGTTTTTCTCCCCAAGTATTGTTCACGGGCATTCACACGGCTGTGGTTCTCTTCATGAGCAGATTCACGACCCGTTATGGGTGAGTCGACAGTGACGAACCTGACCTGACCCACGCCACCCGAATTTGAAAATTAATGTTTTAAAAGCATTCCTAGTGGCAAAGGTCGGGTTATCTCTCTTTCTTCTCACTTGTAACGTCTCCTTTTCCTATTAAAACGGTTTCGCATCATCCGTAACTCCAAATCAAAGATAAATCCAAACCCTAGTTTTACATTGCAAGGAATACCTAGATTCAAGTTCATCTTCTTCTTTTGGTGCAAAAATTTGGACTAATTTCAACTAAGTTCCTCTCCCAACTCGATATAAGTTTGATCTTGCCTATATTCAAGTGCGAATTTACTAATATTTGTTCATATCTGTGATTTTTCAAATTGATGTGTGTTTTTTGAAGTTCTACATGTTGTGGGTGTTGAATAAAATTATTGTTCTCTTGATTTTTGGTGTGTGTAGTTGTGCTTTGTGATGGATTTAGTACTAATGATGGATGTGCATGAGTAAATTCTCTCAAAATACTTGGTTGGTTGTGTATACTTGTTGAAATCGAGCGAAATGAATTGAAATAAAGAAAATAGGGGTTGTTGGGCTGTGGGTATGATTGAAATGAGGTCAATTGCTCTCGAGATTGTGATTTGTATAAGTAGGTTATGTTGGGTTGATTAAATTAAGTGGATAAATGTATGAGAAGTATTTAGAAATTGTTGTCATGTGTTCATGACTAACAAAATTTAGCAAAGTGAGTGCATGGGAAAAATGGATAGAAATTCTCCCCAAGTGTAAATACACGAGAGGTCTCACGGACCGTGCAATGTTGCATGAGCCATGAAACCCTTCGTGAACCACACCTGAGAGACATCTACACACTGGTCATAGATCACGAGGACCAAAATGGATCGTGGTACCCACCACGGACTGTGAGGTCCTCCGTGAACTTCCACCATTGAATAGGTCTACATTGCTTCATGTTCATGAGGCCCAAAAAGAGTCGTGGTACCCACCATAGGCCATGTGGCACTCCATTAAATATATATATATATATATATATATGTCTTTCATTCTTTTTAGCTTTTCATTTCTATTCATTGTGTGACCCTTCCCAATGATAGATTGGGTGACGACATTCTTAAGGCAAGGCGTCACATTGTATTTACACAAAGAAAGTCAAAGTACCCGGTAGTGCATCATTTAATATATGTAATTATTAACCAGCTACTTCCTTAGGTACGATGGGACCAGGACAAAAGACCGCGCAACTGCATGTTTCACCACTTCCTTCTCCAGCTCAAAGTTTGAATGAGGAAGAATCTTGTAGCTCCGAAGTCAGGATAACTATAGAGATCGAAGATCATTCTACCCGAGCTACTAGATCTTAGACAGCCAGAGCTAATATGCAGCACACTCCTTCCCAGTCTGAAAAGGAACACAATGAGTCCGAGAGTGAGTAAGGGTCTGCTAGTGAGTCCCAAAAAACTACTAATAAGCCTCCGCCAGAGGAGGGTGAAGAGGAAGAAACTGAGGTCCAAGAGGATACTAAGGCCCATGAGGATGATGCTGATGATAGATTTGGGGAAACGATGGTGCAATATGTTCACCAGCGAGGGTCTGAACCTGTAGTGAGACAATAAATAATTGTATGCTTTTGCTAGATGTGGACAATTCCCAAATCAGAGGAATTCTTTGAGCATATCATAATGTCCAGGGATGGAGGTTTTGGAAGACGACCAATTATACCCGAGTACAGAGTGGTAGTGGAATATATCCAGGCGTTCCCGGAAATCTACAGGCTCTTCAAAATTCATCAGTTTGAATGGATGAACAACATGCCAGGACAGTATGCACGCCACCTGACCAGAGAGTTCTACGCCTCATTTGCAGCAACACTTATGAATTTTGCTGCAGACACTGAAACGACAAATAAGGGGCAGAAAGCATTCACAGCCACATGAGGAACACTAGATGTAGTATTGGTGAGGGGTCAGTCCATGGATATCTCTGAGACCATGATAAATAGGATGCTAATGGATCGGAGTACACATCACCAGTCTTAGTGGAGTTATTTGAAGGTAAGCACCACGCAGTGACGAGTGATACAGAGATGGATGATTCGAGTTTGCGAGAGCGTGTCATGCTATGGATTGCTGGATATATTTCCACAAAGGGAGAGGTTGCAACATGGGTGTCAGGGGAACACATGCTGATTACAAAGGCATCACTCTCTTTTCCTACCAGGTCTGGTGGTCAGTTGTCTGTGCACAGTTGCGGCCTACAGTTAGTGATAACACACTATCACCCTTACTTGCAACCTTGGTTCCCTGCCTCATGGCCAGTTACCCAGTGAATGTGGGTCGGATCATTGCCACAAAAATGTGGGATAGATCACTAATTGAAAGAACAGGTTTGTCGTTTCCCTGTCTGATACGGAAACTCTGTTTTCAGGCAAATATTCCACCAAATAAGTTGGTGGACAAGTGGGTAGAAGCATCCAAAGTCACTGCGGCATCAAAGATAAAAGGATGTAGCAAACCATCTTTATTGTTCAAAAGCAGGGCCGGTAGGACCTTTAGAAGTTAAACCACATGTGTCGGTTGAACAAATGTTTCCCTGTGTGATATGGAAACTCTATTTTCAAGCAAATATTCCACCGAATAAGTTGGTGGACAAGTGGGTAGAAGCGTCCAAAGTCATCGTGGCATCAAAGATAAAGGATGTAGAAAACCATCTTTATTGTTCGAAAGCAGGGCCGGTAGGACCTTTAGTAGTTAAACCACATGTGTCAGTTGAAATTCCCAGAGCTGAGGGAGGTAGCGAGCAGGGTGAATCTTTACAGCAAGCTGCTAGAGCACCACCACCACCAACTTCATCTTCACAAATTACATGTACTTTCGTGACAATACCCACTTTGATTTTGGAGCGATTGGCTGTGGAGCAGAGGCAGACCCGGTCAATAGTCGACCAGATTGTTCTCAAACTACCTCAGGTAGTACAGAGAGATATTGGTTGCGGAGAAGCGACTGAAATATAAAATGAGGCAAGATCCTGCGGTGCTAAAGAAACGAATGGACGGTATAGAGGACCATATGAACAATCAATTACTGGCTGTAGGTTCTATAGATGGTGATGCATTGAAGGCGTAAATGGCTGAGATGAGAGCCAACATTTTTAAATTGGGCGAGAAGCCAGTCAGTGTGGCCCCTCTAGTTGTGCCAGACTCTTTGATGAGTCTATTCAGTGCTCTACCCATAACTAAGACGGTTGATAATTTTTGGGGTGACTTGGTTATAATGCTTAACTACACTTCATCCAATTTTAAGTGTAGGCGGTCGCAATCAAGTATAAACCCAACGAAGAGTTGGGATTGATCCCACAGGGAGTGATACGGTAGAGAAATCAATTTACGAAGTGAAAGGAGTGTTCTAATCATTTGTAGAAGTAAATATTTTGGAAAAAAATTCAGGTAAATTTTAGGGGTTTGACACCTAGTGTCAATTGAGGGGATTAGAGTGAGTAGTTAACAACTACGAAAATAGGGGAGTAATCAAGTACAGAGGGATCCTTGGGGATATGATCAATTGAATGCCAATTTCGCTAAATGGGTGATTAATATTAACTAACACTCGTTGAATCTTAGTGGGTAGGCTAGGCTTTAGAAGTAATATCCATCTCTCGATCAACTATCACGAATCAAGCAAGTTCTCTCGAACCTCAACAAGCATAACAAATATGAAAAGCCCAAAACCTCAATTAATATACTCTCTCGAGCTAGATTGGCAGGATCAAATTCAGACCCAATTTCTCAAGATGAATCCACAATAACTCAATCACTACAATCATCAATTGATAGTTTTAATTCTAAAACCCATTTCTCAAGCAAGCCTAGAATGCTGAACTAGAACTGTATTTGCAACTATAATTCATTAATTAAAACTCAACTAACAATTGAACCCACTTTAAATCAATGATTAAATTATTAAATACAAACACACATAAGCTAATTGAAACATTCAATCACATAATCACACTCCTAAGAGTGGGGTTTTTAGCCAAACATTATAAAAAGCAAGAAAATGTTACCAACTATGTTCTCCATCAGTTTGGGTAACAAATTACAAGTCTTCACAATGCTCGAAATCAGTTCAAAATCAAAACTCAACCTAAATTTCTACTCAAAAATACTAAAAACAATGTTATGAGTGTCTTAGATAAAAAAAACCAAAGTTAGATTGTGAGAGAACTGTGGGAACTCTCTTCTCTTCTTTTTAAAATTCTATTTATAAGTTCCCAAATTTTAGGCTTCGGAGCCTTTCGGCGAAATAAGTCAAGCGTCGCCAACCTGGTCGACAACGCTCCGAAAGCTTCTTTCCATCGCCTTCTTGCCTTGACTCTTCATCACTTCCTTGCTGTAACTTTAGGCGATCATAATTACCATCGCCAATACATTCGGCGCTTCGCCGAGTTACACAGTCCATCGCCGAGTTGTCTTTTTCCCTGGGCTGGCCTTCTGGAATTTTTGGCGAGCTAAAGAGCCACTCAGAGATTCGCCGAGAGGTCTTGGTGATCATCAACCTTGCTTGTCTTTAACTTTTTCAGCCTGTTTCACTCCTTTTTGCCCGGTAATGTCCTTGCCTTGCTCTTTTGCCTCCATTACAACAAATTAGCACTTTAACATTAGTTTAGAACACAAAATCGGCATTGAGGACACTAAAACTCTAAATATTAAGCCCTAAATGAGTCGAAATCCTCGACTCATCAACACCCCCAAATTAAGCGTTTGCTTGTCCTCAAGTAAAATATGAGATGTTTATAAATAGTGTTATTCAAGACTCAACATGATTGCACATGAGTTCAATCTGCCCATGCAATGTTCAATTGTGCACTACAAGTTTCAAATTATGACTAGCCATCATCAAATAGAACTCAAGCTCACAATGCTTGCTTCAAATGCAAATTTAAGCTCAATAAAAGAATTCGAATGCCCTCACATCAAGAATGATTCCATGCTCACACAAAGCTTAACATAATTTCAGAACTTAGGAATAAAAAGCAACTCTCACACTCTCAAAGATAAACACATGCATGATTCTACCCATAGGATTACCCGTATTTTCCAAACAACATGACATAAGCTCAATCAAGAACTCAAAGGTCTTTCAAGGCTTGTAACGGGGCTGAGGGTAAAGGTATGATCATTTTGGCTTAGTGAGCTCTACCTTCATGAAGCATGGCCTGTATTTCACTTTTTCTCCTTTCCTTTCACTCTTTTTTTATTTTCACCATCCACCCTATGTTCTCTTAAGCATGATTCATTGGATACCTCATTTCTTTCATCCATTGCACAAACTTTATTTCAACATTCTCTAAAAATAAAATTCAACATTCTCTTTCTTTTGTCAATCTTTTTCTTCTTTTGTTTTTTTAATTTTTTTTTTATGGAGGGGTTCCATTTTTTTCAACACGATCCTTCAAGGGTGAATTTCTCAAACTTCTTGACTCTCCTCCTTTTTCACCACACCCCTAACTTAGGATTTTGGCATAAGTTGGCTATTCAAACAGACCAATGCTTCATGAAGATTTTAGGTGATGGAGGAAAGCGGTCAAATGTGCTCATGTTTCATCCAAAGAAAACGTTAGGCACAAATGGTGCAAGCTATGTTCACACTCTCACAAGGGGGTCACAAAGAGGTATAATAGCAATTCGGTTCACTCTCTACAAATTGTGCCTAAGATTATCTCTATCATTCACCTACATTAGTCAATAGGACCAACGAGGCAAGTTCTAGGTATTATCAAGCACATATTTCAAGACAACCTTACCACACACGACATTCAACACAATCATCAAACAAGATTCTACAATTTTAGCTCGCGTGCAACGATCATCACAAGATTTATTTCAACAATTGGTCAGTCACAATGAGATGCTAAGAGTTCACACATGACTTATGCAACTCAAATTTTCCTTATTGGAATTGCACAAACATATCGTTCAATCAAGAGCACTATTCAAGTCATCGATATTGATCCTAATCGATACTCAAATATGCAAGAGAACAACCACATTCACAAATATCAAGAGGTGATTTTTTTTAATTTGGGTTAAAACCAACAACATTCACATTAAAAACTGATGGATCAAAAACCAATAGTCACAAACAAAGTAGGCAATCACAACAAGCTATCGAAAATAAATTATTCACAAAACAACCCAAACGAGGCAGGTATGAAGATACCTCACCCTGCGAAACAAAACTAGCAATTATCCTTAATGTGCAAGAAATAAAAAGTCTAGAAGTAAAAATGAAAGAGAGTCAAGATCCCCATGTCAGGATAAACCTGAGGTGAAATCTGCATAACTGTGACTCCCTCAGTCTGGGCATCAGTGTCCGACTCAACTTCATCTTTCACTTTGGAGCCCACCATAGTTGTATCCCAAAGAGACACCTCCATAACTATCTGCACCATTACGCCCTCGAGGTCATCTAGGTCATCATTCACTACTGCATCTCGTGTACCAATCTCCTTCTCATCAATCTCAAGAGCATCTGACTCTGCATCATCGTCAGCCATAGCAACATCTCCGGTCGTAGTAGCCAAAGGGATCTCAGAATTGGCTGGAAACTCTGTGCTTGGGACCTTAGGAAGGTCCACTATGCTGAAGAACATAGAAAGATCTGTGGATTTAAGCTCATCCACATCACGTCTCAGGTTAGCAATAAGAGCTCTCAAGGCCGTCACATCATCAAATTTACTCCTACCCTGCTCACGTGCCTCTACTCTCACCGTGAGGGCATCCAATGTGAAGCCATGAACAGTAATCATCTTGCGGTGCTCTTTCAACTCAGCCCAGTTAGGAGATAAGGCAGCGGCAATAGCCCTCTCAATCATCCCAGGAACAACAGCCTCTACCCGAGAGGCACACACATCAGCAGATTGGGCCAGATGGACCATCTTGAGCAGGCAAGCCTGGGAAAATAGGGTCGAGAAGCTGCAGCACTAGAGGGAGGAGCAGCAACAGAACTAGAAGGGACATAGTTAGAGGTGTGAGGGGTACCTGAAGGCTCACTGTCCTAAGTAGGAGGGATTGTATCTGGCTCAAGCATCTTTACATCTACAGTCGGGGAAGTGTCCATCGGCGCAACTGTCCTCCTCTCAGCCTAGTCCCTAGTGTACTCGGCCTCGATCCTCCGGATGTTAGTAAAGGAAGTAGGAGTCACTTCCACATCCGTCTTTTCCACTGAAGGCACCCGAGAACGCTGGCACATCTTTTTGATCAACACCAGGAATGGGAGGGAAGTCTGACTCTACTTTACCCTTATGGCCATCTCCTGTTCGATAATCAGGCCAAGATTTAGTCTATCCCGGTCCATGATGCTTCCCAACAATGACGCCTTCGGATGCCGGAGTATGGACTCGTTCTGTGAAGGCATCAAAATGGTGTTGATGAACCCAAACCAAACCTGGCAGCCATATTCAAATCTTTCTTCTCTATCAGAAACTCTTGCCTCAATCCATGGCGGTGTGATGTCCGTGATAAGAGGAGCTAACCAAACGTTCAAGTCATCCAGGGTCTTCTTATGTATCCGATCCATAAAAAAGTGGATCACATTCATTGTGCACCCTAGCACCTCATTAATGTCGGTGCTACTATATTTAACCCTTCTCCCCCGCACCACTACATGGTCCACCAGTCCAAATGAACTGACCTTCTTTTTCCCCTTTGGTATCAACTTCCCGTACTCAACATAGAATTCATGAACCAAAGAAGGAATGTAGAATCCTCAGAGCTGGGTAAATATCTCAAATTTGTGAAATTTGATGGTGTTCCACACTTTTGGGTACCAGTCTACCACTCTGTCGGTAGACAACCTCTTCTCCTCAAGGATGGTCCTCAATCCCACAACCTTTAGTATGTTCAACGACTAGGGAAGGGTGCTTGTACTGGTGGCATTGGAGGTACCTGCTCGACCGTCTATGCTAGAGGTCGAGGAGGTGTATGAGAAACAAGGATCCTAGCAGGTTCATGAAGTGATTTAGAGTACAACTCTGCTCTCCTTGTAAGCAACGTCTGGTCGTTCTCTGACTTAAATACGGAGAATGGCGATCTATCCTCCGAGATGCCCTCATTGTCCGACTCTGATGTAGTGAAATGGTTGGTATAGATGCCCATACTGTCGGAGCTCATCTCCGCTAGAGTTGGCTCAGTAGGCCCATTTCCTTTTCTTATGCCCTTCCCCCCAAGTTGGAGGAAGTTTGGCCTGAATAGCCCGTACAAGAGCAACACCCTTGGTGCTTACTATTCCATGTGCTCGCTTACGGGTGGTTGATCTCTTTCTAGTACCTTGGGTTTGGTCATACTTGCAAACTACAAAGAACAAACCAATACATTAGAAACAGTTCGAAAAATTGTCAAAGTTAAAAAATGTGCAGGAAAACTCACTGAGTAGTTCGGCGAGCCAAGTCAGGCTCACTGAATATTCCAAAATACAATTGCTCAGAATTAAGCACAAGTCAGCAATATCCAAGGCCTTTCGGTGATTCGCCAACACCACTCGGCGAACTAGAAGTAGCTCACTGAATGTTACAAAATATTTTCTAAAATTTGGGGCTTAGAAAGGGCGATCTAACAGACATTGGGCGAATCGCCAAGACTCGGCGAGCTCAGGAATATCGTCGAATGTTACAGAAAAATATAATCAAATTTAGAGAATACAAATGTGATCCAAGAGTCATTGGGAAAACCGCTGAACCAATCGACAAGCTCGACTAAGCTCGCCGATAGGTCCTTCATGCCAGTTTTTGACCCTGGCCTCCAATTTTAAATCCACAGCCCACGATAATGAAATTAAACACCTATTCTATCCAATTAATCCAGACACATACCACTAATAACCTCGGGGTATTCAGACTTCCCCCGATTTATCAAAAATTGACCAATCGACATCTTTTGCCCTTAAGAATGACGTCACCCGCTTTATCATTAGGAAAAATTAGTTGATCAGTATCATTGGGATTACACAGACTTCACCCGTATCGGACCCAACATACAGACAACATACACCCACAATTTCAATCATTCAACACTTAAGATTCAATAATTATAGGCGTAAACAAAGAAAAACACTATACGACAATGGCCTTCACTGACAAAAATCAATCAATCATTCAATATTACGCAATTAATTCAAAAGTATTATGAGCATGCATCGAAGACTACTAAAAGTTAAAGCGGGGTTCGAAACACCAATCTCAAAAGTAGACAAAGGAATGCTAGTTTATCAAGTACACAAGTAAAAACACACAAATCCCCCAAGCAACTGATCCCCACACAAAATCAATAAGAAAAAATGTAATCTGGAATTTAAGTGAAAGAATGCAAAGGTCAGAAAATGATAAATGAAGGAAGATTTTGAATTTAAAATGGTTGAGGCACTTTTGACCCTTCAGTTCGCGCGCCATCTACTTAGGTCACTGACCATTCGGCGATGCACCGAATGGTGCTTTCATCCGCCGAATCTTACAGAAACTCCAGCCATTTTATTGGTCAAAATGGGTGTATAGATCGAGTTCACCGACCTGTTCGATGAGTCACCGACTGGTACTTGGGCTCGCCTAATTGCTCCCCTTCCGAAAATTCAAATTTTAAACCTACACATCTAACACCCATTATTCAAACAACAACATTAAAAACTAAAAAAATGGGTTGCCTCCCAAGAAACACCTCATTTAATATCGTGGCACGATGAAAATACTCTTTCAAGATTCATTCTTGGAGTGACCATGGTATCACTCGGTAGACCCCCTTTTTGCCTTGGGTTTAAATGAGGTGAGATTTGGCTCATCTGATTTTCCAGCTGCTTAATAGATACCGAGTGAGAAGTAATTGTCTCGTTCAAAGATGAGACCTCATCTTTTATTTCCTTTAGCACTTTGTTGAGAATACGTGCAAGCATATCTTTTGTATGGAAATTTTTAGGATCAACCCTTTTCTCTTTTGGCTTTTGACGCTCATGCGGGGGTACATATGTGATCCTTTTTTTCGTCCCGCTCCTTCCAATTTGTCCCACGGTGACGCCATTCCCTATCAGGGTCTCTCCAACCTTCATCACGCTCTGTATTACAACCTTGGTTCCCGCCTGGCCTTGGATAGTTCGAACAAAAATCTCCTCCCTGATTTTCCAGAAAATGCACTTTCTCATTGTACATAGCCTCAAAGTGCGCATCATCAAGGTTTACTCCACTAACTCCAACTGAATTCACAGCCTTAGAACCACTTCCCATGAAATGTTTCAACAATATAGATCCATTTGGGTCATCATCTTGGCCACGCCATCCCGCTTTTGGTCTTTTTCTATTTGTTCCTTTGTCATCCTGAAATTCAAAGGAGACATTTGATCTTCCCTAGTGTACCAAGCATGGTTAATTTTTGTCATCCCATCAAGAAAAGTAGATGCTAATTCAAATGGATGTTGCATGATTCCTCCTCTAACGAGCTGGTTAGCCACACACTTGTTGACTGAATCTACACTCCGGTATAAATATTGTAACAACACATTGTTCGGGAGTTTGTGAGTTGGACACTGAAGCAGCAACTTCTGGAACCTCAAGCATGTCTCATGAATTGGTTCACCATCCAATCATTTGAAGTTTTGAATATTATCTCTCAATGCCATCATCCTCGAAAGAGGGAAAATCCTTATATAGAACGTATCAATGAGCTCTTCCCATGAGGTAATTAAGTCCCTTAGTAGGTCTACTAACCACTTTGTTTCCTCCCCCATTAGAGAAAAAGAGAAAAAACGAAGTCGGACCGACTCTTGAGTGATATTCTTGAAGGAAAATGGACCTTACACCTCCATAAAGTTCCAGATGTGGTCATGGGGATCCACATGAACCAGCCCTCCAAACAACCCATTCATTTGCAATAGCTACAACATAATGCTAGTAACACAAAAAACCACATTTCCCACAACCAGTGGCAACCAAAAAGCACCCACACTTCCTAACTGAGCTTCATTCACCTCATGCAAGTTCCCGATGTCATCATTGTGTCCAAGTTGGCTAGCATTTCTCCCGTTAAAACTCATCTCGTCACATGTTTAAGAGCAACCAATGATAAACAAAATAAATTAATTCAACTACAACAAGATTAGTTCACAACTAAACTTCACTAAAAGAATTCTAAACACCACTCCCCGGCAGCGGTGCCATTTTTTATAACGCTCAACTACACTTCATCTAATTCTCAGTGTAGGCGGTCACAATCAAGTATAAACCCAAGAAGAGTTGGGGTCGATCCCACAGGGAGTGATATTATGGATAATTTAATTACGAAGTGAAATGAGTGTTCTAATCATTTGTAGAAGTAGATATTTTTGAAACAATTAAGGTAAATTTTAGGGGTTTGCCAACAAGTGTCAATTGGGGGGATTAAAGTGAGCAATTAACATCTACAAAAATAGGGGAGTAATCAAGTAGAGAGGGTTCCTTGGGGATGTGATCAATTCGATGCCAATTTCGCTAAATGGATGATTAATATTTACTAATACTCGTTGAATCTTAGTGGGTAGGCTAGGATTTAGATGTAATAGCCATCTCTCGATCAACTATCATGAATCAAGCGAGTTCTCTTAAACCTCGACAAGCATAACAAATATGAACAATCCAAAACATCAATTAATCTACTCTCTCGAGCTAGATTGGTAGGATCAAATTCAGTCCAACTTTCTCAAGCTAAATCCACAAAAACCCAATCACTACAATCATCAATTGATAGCTTTAATTCTAAAACTTTTTTCTCAAGCAAGCCTCGAATGCTGAACTAGAACTGTATTTGTAACTATAATTCATCAATTAAAACTCAACTAACAATTGAACCAACTTCAATTCAACAATTAAATCAGTAAATACAAACACCCATAAGCTAATGGAAACATTCAATCACATAATCACACCTCCAAGAATGGGATTTTAGCCAAACATTATAAAAAGCAAGAAAATGTTACCAACTATGTTCTATATTAGTTTGGGTAACAAATTGCAAGTCTTCACAATACTCAAAATCAGTTCAAAATAAAAACTCAACCTAAATTTCTACTCAAAAATACTAAAAACAATGTTCCGAGTGTCTTAGATAAAAACCCAGAGTTAGATTGTGAGGGAACTGTGGGAACTCCCTTCTCTTCTTTTTAAAATTCCATTTATACGTTCCCAGATTTTAGGCTTCGGATCCATTCGACAGAAGAAGTTGAGTGTCGCCGACCTGGTCGGTGATGCGCTAAAAACTCTTTTCCATCATCTTTTTGTCTTGACTCTTCATCACTTCCTTGCTGTAACTTTAGGCGATCAAAATTACCATCACCGATCCATTCGGTGCTTCGCCGAGTTACACAATCCATCACCGAGTTGGATTTTTCCATGGGCTGGCCTTCTGGAAATTTTGGCGAGCTGAAGAGCTATTTGGCGATTCGCTGAGTGGTCTTGGCGATCATCAGCCTTGCTTTTCTTTAACGTTTTCAGCTTCTTTCACTCCTTTTTGCCCGGTAATTTCCTTGCCTTTCTGTTTTGCCTTCATTGCTATAAATTAGCACTTTAACATTAGTTTAGAGCACAAAATAGGCATTAAGGATACTAAAAATTTAAATATTAGGCCTAAATGAGTCAAAATTCTGACTCATCAGTTGGCCAGACCGATGACTGGTAAGAGGAAGTAGAAGGAGTTGGGCTCTGATGATGAGCAACTGGCAAATCAATCCAAGAAGGAAAGGAGGCAGCATAAGAAGGCGTGAAACCCCCCTCCCCCGACCTAGCTCCATCATTTGAGAGCGCATTCGTTACTAAGGGTGCCGACACCACTCCGATTACCGACGCCTAGTGCACCACAGGTATGACCCCTCTCCACAGCCCTTGTTTCGTATTTATTTTTACTTTGAGGGTAAAGTCATGCTGTTTAGGGAGGGGGTTATGAGGAACCTAACATTAGTTGTTAGAGTGTATGAAGGTTGGCTCTGTTGCTGAAATTTTGTTTTTGTTGTTTTATGTTTTTTTTTTGGAGTCGTGAAGTTTTTGTTGTTGTTGTTGGTCTAATGTGAGGATATTTGCTAGCAACAGCTACATCCTATGTTTTGGTTTGAAAAGAATAAGAAAAATGTCCTTAATCTAAAAATCTGACTGTTAGGCTTTTTGTACGACATCTTAGATACTCACATGTTGAGCATTGCTAGCTTGGAACATAAATTGTTTAACCAGAACGTTGAAAAGTGTAAGCATGTGCCATGTGAGTGTGAGGTTTGCATGAATTCTAACACTGGTTGTTGAAGGTAGAACTTCCCCGAGTAGTCTTGCTAGAATCTGAAAATAACTAGATAGGAAGTGATTATTAGGCCATTTTTGTTAAAGTCTACTTAAAACCAAAATAACTACCAAATGAAATCATGAACCCTTGAACCCCATTTGAGCCTTGAAGCTGATTTTTTTCTCACCTTATGGATATTGTATCCTTAGTTCTCCCAAGGTACGATGCCACAACTTAGGCCAAAAGCCTAAGTTGAGGGTGATCATACCACGAGTAGAAAGGAAGACCATAAAAAGATCGTATCCTTAGTCATTCCGAAGGGACAAAATCATAATGCTTGCTTGAACAGTCCTAGTGTGCATGATTCAAATAAAATGGTAGTATAAAAAAGGTGCTAAATGGTGAATGTTGAGATGCACTAAAAGAAGATAAGTTGGAACTTCTCAACTAAAGTTGTGTGCTAATGAAAACTTTGGAGGACCAAGGTAAGTTAGTCACTCACAAAACCAAAATTTCCACTCCCTAGCCCGAGCCAATGTTAAAAGCCTATAAAAGTGCTACAGTGATCCTATTCTAGTTGTTTGATAGATGGAGCGTAGAAAACAAGGGCAAACCTACAGACTTTTTATTTGCAGTGTTAGAAATTCTTTTGGAGCGTGAGTGTACTGATTAGTCCTAATTATCATATGTGAGGGACTTCTTTGTTGTGAGGGCACCATGTTTGCATTTGATAGTTGAATTGTGTTAGCTGATAGTTTATACTGGAATAAGCATGATTGACTATGAGTAATGAGATGTCCTACATTGATCCTTGCATGTTAAATATATGGTTTTGGATAAATTATTGGATGTGATAGTTGTTGCATGTTAGTAAGGTTTTGTACGGTTCTGAGCGTCGGGTGTTTTTTCTTTTTCATCTCTTGAGGACAAGCAATGGTTCTAAGTTGAGGGTTTTGATGTGCCGTGAACTATTGACACATTTGACACTCAAAACTAAGGATTAAGGCTAGAACATGAGTAGTTTTATGTGGATATGATGTGTTTGTTGATGATTGAACAGGTAAAACACTTGGAAAAAGTGAAGCTGAACCAAGCAGCACGGAGCCCCACATGGGTTGTGGTCATGATGACGAGCCATTTGAGGGTTTGTGAGGGCTGAGGTAGTGAAGAAAATCAAAACTGAGCAACGGCCAAGTAAAGACCACAGAACCCCAAATGGGTCGTGGTCCTCTTAACAAGCCGTCTGAGGGCTCGTGAGAGATAACCAGTGTGGAGTCTTAGGAGCTAAGTTTTGGCTGAAGGCCAAGGGACCCTACACGAGTCGTTGTGGAGTTGACGGGTCATTGTGTTGCTCGTGAAAATTAAGAGAATTTCTAGTGAAGACCCAAGCGAAGACTCAACATCACGGAGCAGTAAACAGACCTTGGTGCCCAAGACGGATCGTCTAGGTACATGTAAAAGCTCTCAGTGAAGGAAGTCCCGCAGTGTCTAAGTGTGGGAAAACGATTGGCTTCACGGGCCGTCTGGCTCGTGACAGGACGTTAAGTCATCTGTGAGCCATCCCGACAGGTCAGTCCTACTTCGAGTAGGACTCATTTTTTCAAGACTACTTAATTAATTAGGTTTTATGTTTGAAGGTATCTCATCATTTTATGAACGAAGTGTAACTTTCCATATTTTTTATCTTTGGTGTTTATCAACTATTTTCGGATCAGGACTCGGGGATTGTGATTAACTGTTTGAATATTAGTCTTTCGTGTGAATTCACAATTATTGTAAGTGCTTTCTTTAATACGTTCAATGAAGACTATTGCTTGTTCTCGTGAAAACATGAGTGGCTCAACACCACAACTAGGGTTGTGGGAACCATGACGTCAATCTAGCTCTAAATTCATAATGCGAGTAAAGTACAATTGTTAATAGTGCATGTAATGCTTACTTTCATTATTTGTTCTTTCTAATGAGTGCACACATTATAACTTGCTTGTATTTACCACTTGTTCAAGAAAAAAGTGGTAATTAGGAAAAATTAAAATCAATACATTAGTTTGTATTGAAAATTTGAGTACGAGAGAAGAAATTTTCAACACCAAACACGCGAGGGAAAAATTGAAAACACTCTAAGACCGAGAGGAATAGAGTGAAAGGTATCTAATAAGACTGAGAAGTGCTTAGATGCATTTAATTCGCTAAGAACATGCAATATTAACAAACGATCAGTACGTGTTTATGATTCAACACTAAAGTAAAGTCACGGGGAACACAACCTTGGTTTCATTTATCAATTATCACAACTTTGAAGTTGAAATCATGTTACTCTTGTTAACTTGAATATTGCGTTAAATATCAGTTCCTTGAAATAACAACCAAACCCATATTTACATTCCGAAATTACTTTCTGTTGGAAATAATAGCAACAACTAGATAAAAGCGTCAGTAAAACTATTTTGTAAGAAAATTTTCTATGGGATCGACCTCAACTCACGTTGAGTTCTATAAATTGACATCGACCATTTGCACTTCTTAATTGAAGTGTAAGTTTGGACGTATCAGTCGTACATGGTTTTGTCGATTGATTGGCCAAATTTAGAGTCTTTGATCACTTTCTAGAGTTAACCATACAGTCCATAGAAGGACTTATGGACCGTAAGACTAACTATAGATGGTGGTCGGCAATTATTTTTAAAGGGTTTTTTGGTCTTTTCCTGAATTGATTAGTGCCTAAACTATGTCATTTTAATCCTAATAATAGGCCTTATATAATTCTTTTAAACTTAAAATCTAACCACTCTAAATCATTCTTCAAATTCCCCAAATTCCTCCAAGTTCTTCCTCAAAATTTCTCTAAGCTTGAAAAAGAAGTCGAAGGTTTCAAGATCAAGTCTCCAAATTCACCATTGATTGTGGGCTTTTGACATCAAGGTATGATAGTATTCAACCATGGAGTCTTTTCCTCCATAAGGTTCCTAAATTCTCCAATTTTACAAGTTAGAATCTCCTATTGAAGTTAGGGTTTTATTCAATTTCATGGGTTCTTTTCAATTATGATCCAATTTATTATTTTATGTAATTTTATGCATGAATTGAGATAATTACATATTTTTAAGTTGAATTCACTTGAACTCATGCATGATCCATGATTTCTAGATTTTGATCATATGATGAAGCTTTTGGATTATGAAAGATGAATTTATCTAAGATGAATTTATGAAGATATGCATGTTTCTTTATGAAATAGATGTAAATGATTTAAGGTTGCTTGAGAGTAAGCATCGATGTTGTTGTTGTTTTATTGAAAGGATTTCTCACATACTACTCAAAACATGAATGTAAAAGGGTTTTCTCACATAAAGGATGCAAAAGGTTGAAAGGTTTTCTCACCTAAGTTGAATCAAGATTAACGAGCTATTCTAACGAACTCTAGCTTGGATTGGCTACTTAATTGTGTCTTTCCATGGATAATAAGATAAGTTAAGATTAATGATTATTTCTTGGGATTTGTACTTAGCACCAAAAGGATATTGAGATGGAAGCTCTCTCGTAGTTGAGGCCGAGTTTCTAGTAGCAATCTCCCTATCCCATAATTATATGCCACCATAGCTTTGTCTTAGATAGACATTAACTAGTGGATCCACCTAAGTTAGAAGTTTATGGTTCTTACCTTGGCAAGTAAGGACATCTCTTTTTGGTGTAGGATAGACACTGGATTTCGTGTTATTGCTCATATGGTCTATGTCGGCTAAAAGTAAATCTCCCACAATAATAAAATAAGGTTACTTTCTAAAAGTATCTCAAATGTATTTTAAAGATGTTTAGATTGCATTGACCATGGTTATGACTTATGTTTTCTAACATATTATTTTACGTTTTAGCTTGGTCATTGCATGTCATGTAATTTCCTTTTCGCATGATTTTATAACTCTTATGCAATGCTATCATACTTGATACATTTCATGTACTAACACATACTTGTGCCTATATTATTTCACTAATGTAAGGTCCAACGCTCCTACCTCCCATATTTGTGGCTAACGATACCTTATAGACATTGAATATTGGTGAGTCCTTATCTTCCGAGGAACGAGACGCATTTATTGCTTTCTATCTTTTCATGTCAGATGTTGTATGTGATGTGTGGTTTACGTCTCAATCACTCTTTTGATGTAATAGATTTCTTTGAGACTGATGTTTAGACGTCCACTACTTTTTGTCAAACTCTTTTATATCAAATGCTGCCTTTAAAATTCTTTATTTATTATCTTGTATGATATATGCTCAGTGGTTTGTGTAGGGCCTCTCGGGGTCTTATACGCCATGTCACGTCTAGAATGTATTTTGGATCGTGACACGTATAATAGTAGTTGAGTTTTAGGCTGACTTTTCTTGGTGGAATAAGACGAGTGTCATCACGTTCATTTTTGGGTTGTCATGTATGAACATCTAAATATTAATAAGTGCATTAATATTTAGATGTATGAATCTGAATGCACATCTGAATATTAAGATGTTGTATTAAGATCTGAATACTAAATAGTTAAGACTGTTTATTTTCTAAACATCTGAATGTATTTGTCTTTGTTTGGAAAATAATAAGCATAAAATTCAAATATAACACTAAATTGATCTAATATTATATCAATAAAATATTTTAAAATTTTAATATGGCAGTTGTTGCTGGTGATGACTAAGGATTGTTATTGTGTGTGTTGATTTGATATGGTGTTGACTGGTGATGGTGATTGTTGGTGGTATCTTATGGTATAGTGGTTTCAAGTAGTAAATAATTGTGCTTTGTGGTGGTGGCGGTTGGTAATTAGTAGTGAAAGATACTAATAGCTAATGGTGATTGTAAATGATGATGACAGTTAACAATCTATAATATTGACTAATGATGGTAATTATCATTAGTCATTAGTGGATGTAATAATGGTTGGTGGTGATGACGGTTAATGGTGATGAAAAATGATTTTGGTGATTGACGGTAATGGTGGTTGTGGTTGGGATGAGTATGATAGGTGGTGGTGATTGATGGTGGTGATAGTTGTGGTTGAAATGGTGGTTGTAAGTGGTGGAGAAAAGTAAATGGAGTAGCGGTGAATAATCAGCTTTATACAAATTCTTCTTTAGGACATCTTAATAATATTAAGATTTTACTATAAATCTTAATCATTCATACCAGTCAAGTGGTTATAAAATAAATAAAAAACTTAATAATTAAGATTTCAATGATTAAGATTCATATTTTGAAAATAAACGGACTCAGTGACTAAGATCTGAATGATCATGATTAAGATTTTTAATAAGTGCAAATGAGGAATGTATAGTAGATTATGTAACAAAAAAAAGGTCAAACACATACACAACCCCTTTAACTTGTCTCTAAATTTTATGCCACTCCAATCAAAATCTTGTTTCATTTTAACCCTCCAACTTCATTTTTCATGTACCATTTAAACACACTATACTAACTGAAATAATTGGTGAGATCATTCACCTTTTGAAGAGTATGAGAGGTCCTCTTTAACGTTAATATTTGACATTTTTATAGTTAACAACCTTCTCCCCTGTTTATATCCTCTATCTTCTCTGCAATCCCATTTTTTCTTTCATCTATTTTACTTATACATTTATTTTCTTCATCCAACTCAATTTTTATATAATATTATTTTAATTTTAATTTATTCTGAATACACAAAATTAAAAATATCAATTATATTCTACGTTATAAATGACTAAATAAAATGTTAAAACAATAAGTAAAGTGCTAGACCGAGGAGAAAAATATATGTCATATCAAAATTTAGAATTATAATTACTAGGGTGATGTCAAATATTTTATACTACTACATAAATAAAAAAGATGGATATATTAATAGTAATAATAGTAACAAAAGGTCGATGTTTATATTATCATGGGTCACAAAACAATTTGAGCAATAAATTTTGTAATCAATTAAATATAGTTAATTAATATATATTCTTTTATTAATTAAAAATGATAAATTGATATAATTAACGTAAACGCTAAGTAAACCCATCATGAGTTGGAGAAAATAAAATATGTCCGACATTATTTAATTGGATATATTTTTACCCTTTTAATATTTGTCGAACACACATTGAATATTTATACTGGGTAAAAAAAATTATTAAATGGTACATGAAAAATGGAGTTGGGGGATTAAAATAGAGCAAGGTTGAATTACAACAATAACATACCCAATGAAATCTCACTAAGTGGAGTTCGAGAAGGGTAGAGTGTACACAAATTTTATCACTATTTCGTGGACATAGATACACTATTTTCGAAAGACGCTGGGCTCAATTGTATTAAACTCAAGTAGAGGACGAAGAAAACAATGAAGAAAGCATAGTCATTAATAAGAAAAGCAATGCAAAGTATACAAGAACGGAATACTAACAAACATTAAAAATGTGTGATAATCGAAAACACAATAAATGGCAAGAAATACAAGGGTACGACTACTATCCCTCTATCCTAATACGCGACATCCACTCTTTCTTATCTAGAGTCATATCCTCGGTAATATAAAGATACATCATTAGTGTCTAATCACAACTTCTCAATACTTCTTGAGCCTACCTCTACCCCTCCGCGTGCCCGTTACAACCAGCCTCTCGCACCTACTTACTGGAGCATCAGCGCACCTCCTCTGCACATGCCCAAACCATCTCAATCTCTCTTCCCTCATCTTGTTTGTCAAATAAGCAACTTCCACCTTCTTTCCGATAACCTTATTCATAATCTTATCTCTCTTAGTATTCCCACATATTCATCTCAACATCTGTATCTCCACAACATACATCTTCTACACATGTGAGTTCTTGACTGGCCATTACTCCACCCCCTACAAAAAGGATGGTCTAACCATCACTCTATAGAACTTTCCTTTAAGTTTAGGTGGTACCTTCTTATCACACAAGACTCTAAAGGCAAGCCTCTATTTCATCCATGCATCCCCAATGTAATATGTGACATCATCGTCAATATCCTCACTACTTTGAATCACGGGCCTAAGATACTTAAAAATTTCTCTCTTGAGAATAATTTATGTAGAAAACCTTAATTCCATGTCTACTCCATGTGATGCCCAGCTCAACTTGAACCCTTTGGACTTTAATGTCTGTCTCCAAACCTTCAACTTAGCATTAACTCTGTCTCGTGCCTTTTCGATCAGAAATATGTCGTCTGCAAATAGAATACATCATGGAACCACTTCTTGAATAGACCACGTCAACTCATCCATCACCAAGGCAAATAGAAAAGGGCTAAGAATTGATCCCTTATGTAGCCCCATCTCAATTGGGAAGTGCTTCAAGTCTCCTCCCACCGTTCTAACCCGAGTCTTAGGTCTATCATATATGTCCTTTATTGCCCTAATATATACCATGGGACACCTTTAGCCTCCAAACACCTTCGGAGGACATCCCTCATGACATTGGCATAGGCCTTTTCAAGATTAATGAACATCATATGTAGATTCTATTGGGTTTTAGCAAGGTGTGAATGAGAAATAAGAAGAGAAAATGAAAAAGTGGGGGAACCAATTTTGGAGGGAAAATGAAAAGTCATTGCAAATTGCAAATGAAAAATTATTTCTCCCATATTGGTAGAAGAAAGAAAAATTGTTGTCCTTATATTAGGAAACACTTCCTTTAGTTCTTAAAGAGTTAAGAAGAAGGTGCCCCCTCGCCGTCGTCGCTCGCTCGGGTTCGGATTTGGATTTGGCAAATGATTTGATTGATAATATTTTTGGACAAAATTTATTTAATCAATCTCATTAATTAATTTCCTTTCTCTTATAAATTAATTCAGAATGTTAGTTAAATAACGAAATTAATTTCGCAACGAATTATTTGAAATTTATGCGTAACGGTAAATTCGTTTGAAAGGATTTATTCCTTTCAAAAAGTCGTTACTTTTCCCAAAAGACACAACGTTCTAGAAAAAACAGGTCTGGATAAATTTGTCTGAACAGACGCATTCCTTGCTGCAAATGGCTATAAATAAGAGATATTTTTCATTTTTCAAACATTGAAAATTTTTCCTCTCTGTATACATTTTTTTACAAACATAAATTGTCGATCGACAGAGTCTATGTGTGCTCTCGTAGCTGTTCTTTCGTTCGCTGAAATTAGTGAAGTTTGAGGTACCGCTACTTATCTAATAGTTAATCCATTTTATATTGGGAGGAATTAATCTGTAACCTCGGGTACTTGAGGGGATTAAATTTCTTAAGGAAACACAGTGGGTTCTGTGGACTCGGATTCTATTTCTTCTGTCCGTTTCATCTTTTTTCTATTTCTGTTTTTTGCTAACTTGAATACAGGAGATAACAAGCTTAAGAAATTTAACAGTTTATGTGTTTAAGGTTTCTGGAGATTAAAACCTTTATGGTTTTCTACTCTGTTTGAATTTTTAAAATTCATTCGGTTAACGATTAAAAAAACATAAAAACTTTATCGTTAAATCATAAACAATTTGTGTAAGGATTTATTCTTTACTATTAGAATTTCACATACTAAAATTGTCTACCATTTGTGACAGAAAAATGACAAACTCAAGTCAAGTAAATGTTGGAACAGTGAGTGCTACGACAACATCGGTTGCACACAATTGTTCAATTGCTGCCCTTGCACCGGCTGAGAAACCTGCAAAGTTTTCTGGAGTCGACTTCAGGAGATGGCAGCAGAAGATGTTCTTCTATCTAACTACGTTGAGTCTGCAGAGATTCATTAATGAGAACATTCCTATTATATCGGATGAAACTCCTCCCGAAGAACGATTCTTAGTAACAGAAGCATGGACACATTCAGATTTTTTGTGTAAAAATTATATTCTAAGTGGCCTGCAAGATGATATGTACAATGTGTACAGTAATGTCAAGACCTCATAAGAACTTTGGGATGCTTTAGAAAAGAAGTACAAAACAGAGGATGCCGGAATGAAGAAGTTCATTGTGGCAAAGTTTTTGGACTATAAGATGATATACAGTAAGACCGTCATCACCCAAGTTCAATAATTGCAGGTCATAATCCATGATCTCCTTGCTAAAGGTATAAATTTATTTAATGCCTATGTTGGAAATATTAAGTCTATTCTTAATACTCACATAATCTTTAATGTATGATTGGTTGTGAATAATGCTTTTCAAGTGGTGGTCATTATTGAAAAGTTACCTCCATTGTGGAAGGACTTCAAAAACTACTTGAAACATAAACGCAAGGAGATGATTGTTGAAGATCTCATAGTAAGACTGAGAATCGAAGAGGATAACAAAGCCGCAGAAAAGAGGTCACATGGTAATTCAGCAATATCTGGAGTAAATATTGTTGAAGAAGATCCCACAAAATAAAAGAAAAGAAAGAAAGCATCTGGTCCAAAGAGCAATCCTCCTAAGAAGAAATTCAATGGAAGCTACTTCAATTGTGGCAAACATGGTCATAGGGCTACTGAATGTCGGGGTTCCAAGAAGGACAAGAAGAAAGATCAAGCAAATTTGACTGAATCCAAAGGAGAGATGGACGATCTCTGTGCAATGCTTTCAGAATGCAACTTGGTTGGAAATCCAAGAGAATGGTGGATAGATTCTGGTGCCTCATGCCATGTTTGTGCCAACAAAGAATTGTTTTCATCATATACTCCAGCACCTACAGACGAGAAGTTGCTTATGGAAAACTCTATTGTTGCAAAGTGGAAGGAACTGGCAAGGTCCTCTTTAAGATGACATCGGGCAAGGTGGTGACTTTAACAAGGTCTCGTATGTTCTGAAATTGCGCAAGAATTTAGTTTCTATACCAATTCTGACTAAGAACGGATTCAAATGTGTATTTGTTTCTGATAAATTTGTAGTGAGTAAGAATGAGATGTATGTAGGAAAATGTTACCTCACTGAGGGCCTCTTTAAACTCAATGTAATTGCAGTTGATATGAATAAAGATTTTGCTTCTTCTTACTTGCTTGAGTCTAAATGTTTATGGCATGAACGTTTGGGACACGTTAATAACAAAACCTTGCGAAAACTGATTAACTTAAATGTTTTGCCTAAATTTGAATGCAATATATCAAAATGTCAAGTTTGCATTGAATCTAAGTATGCTAAGCATCCTTATAAATCTATTGAATGGAATTCATATCCCTTAGAACTGATTCACACTGACATTTGTGACATGAAGTCAACACCGTCACGTGGTGGGAAAAGGTATTTCATAACTTTTATTGACGATTGAACTAGATATTGTTATGTCTATTTACTAAATGGTAAGGATGAAGCAATAGATGCATTTAGGCAATATAAAACTGAAGTTGAAAATCAGTTGGATAGAAAGATCAAAATTATCAAAAGTGATAGAGGTGGAGAATATGAATCTCCATTTGCAGAAATATGTTTGGAAAATGGAATAATCCATCAAACTACTGCTCGACTCTCCATTTGCAGAAATATGTTTGGAAAATGGAATAATCCATCAAACTACTGCTCCTTACTCTCCCCAATCTAATGGAATTGCGGAAAAGAAAAACCAAAATTTAAAGGAAATGATGAATGCCTTACTTATAAGTTCAGGTTTACCATAAAACTTGTGGGGGGAAGCTATCCTTACAGCAAATCGAATACTCAATAGAGTGCCTCTCACGAAGACACATGTTATTCCATATGAGAAATGAAAAAGTAGAAAACCCAACTTGAAATATTTCAAAGTGTGGGGATGTCTAGCAAAAGTCTAGGTTCCTATACCTAAGAGGGTGAAAATAGGGTCTAAGACTGTGGATTGTGTATTCATTGGATATGCCACAAATAGTAAGGCATGTCAATTTTTGGTTCATAAGTCCGAACATCCGAATATTCACGACAATACGGTAATGAAATCAGATAATGCTGAATTCTTTGAACATATATATCCGTATAAAACTAGACCTGAGTCATCTAGTGGGGGGGTCTAAACAACCTCGAGAAGAACCAAAAGAGAATGAAACTAATGAAGAGAGTCCAAGGTGTAGTAAACGTCAAAGGACAGCTACGTCATTTGGATCAAATTTTGTAACATTCCTTCTTGAAAGTGAGCCTCAAACATTCAAGGAAGCTATGTTGTCTAGTGACTCAACCTCTTGGAAGGAGGCTGCCAATAGTGAGATTGAATCAATCCTAAGCAATCATACCTGGGAGTTGGTTGATCTTCCTCCAGGGAACAAATCCTTGGGTTCAAAGTGGATCTTCAAAAGAAATATGAAAGATGATGGAACTATTGACAAATATAAAACAAGACTTGTTGTTAAAGGTTTTAGACAGAAAGAAGGTCTTGATTATTTTGACACATACTTGCCAGTGACTAGGATTACATCAATTCGGATGTTAATTGCCCTAGCTGCAGTATACGGTCTTGAATTCCATCAAATGGATCTGAAAACCGTCTTATTAAATGGAAAGCTGGAGGAAGATATTTACATGGAACAGCCTAAGGGCTTCGTAGTTCCCGGTAAAGAAAAGAAAATATGCAAACTTGTTAAGTCACTTTATGGACTAAAACAAGCACCAAAACAATGGCATGCAAAGTTTGATCAAACCATGTTGTCAAATGGATTTAAGATCAATGAATGTGATAAATGTGTCTACATTAAAGACACTTCGAATCAGGAAGTCATTGTATACCTACATGTGGATTACATGCTAATAATGAGCAAGGACATTGCCAATGTAAAAGCTATTAAGCATATGCTTGCTAGTAAGTTTGATATGAAAGATTTAGGAGTTGCCGATTTGATATTGGGAATTAAGATTCACAAAACTCCTAACGGTCTAGCATTGTCTCAATCTCATTATATTCAAAAGGTACTTGAAAAGTTCAAGTATTTGAACTTTTCAAGTATTTGAATTTCAAAAAGGCAAAGACCCCAATTGATGTGAACCTTAATCTTGCTAAGAATAAAGGTGAAAGTCAGTCTCAATTGGATTATGCCAGAGTATTGGAAAGTTTGATGTATGTCATGAATTGTACACGACCAGATATAGCCTGCGCTATAAGTAAATAGAGTCGATACACAAGTAATCCCAATCAAAATCATTGGATGGCAATGAAGAGAGTTTTGGAGTATTTAGATGAGACTCAAAACTATGCTTTGCATTACAACAGATATCTAGCAGTTCTTAAAGGATATAGTTATGCAAATTGGATTACTGGGTCAACTGAAATGAAATCCACGAGTGGATATGTTTTCACTATTGGTGGAGGAGCAATATCTTGAAAATCATCCAAACAAACATGTATAGCTCGCTCTACAATGGAGTCTAAATTCATCGCCTTAGACAAGGCAGGTGAAGAAGTTGAATGGCTCCGGAATTTCTTTGAAGATATTCCGTTTTGGCCCAAACCAATGGCCCTTATATACATACACTGTGATAGTCAAGCTGCAATAGGAAGGGCTAGAAGTGTTATGTATAACGGGAAGTCTCGTCACATACGACGAAGACATAACTCTGTTAAAAAACTACTCTCTAGTGGAATTATCACAATTGACTATGTAAAGTCAAAGGATAATGTGTCGAATCCACTTACAAAAGGCCTAACTAGAGAGGGAGTTGAGAGATCATCGACGGGAATGGGACTATGGCCGAGAACAATTCATCGTGGCGGTAACTCTACCTAGAAGACTGGAGATCCCAAGATCTAGGTTCAAGAAGATCAAACAAAGTTATAGATGACGGTTCAACATTGTCAAAATTTATTTTATGATTCATTCTCATGATGAGACAATGTTCAGTAACCAGGATAAAGGAATAAGGACTTTTTAATGGTTTCTAAGTTTGATACAGGGTATATTAAATAGTGTATCTACGGGATAACAGAGTTATAAACCACCTATGTAAGTGTGAAGTGTAAGCCGCTTCAAGGAGAATCCGGTAAGGCCAGTTCTCTAAGCATTTATTAACCTAGATGTGTTCATGGCTGAAACAAACAAAACAATGAGAACCAAAAAATAGCTCAAAGGTTGATTGTGTGACTTATGTTGTCTAGGTATACACCAAAGCTCGACGGTTCAAAGATATCAAATCTACCGATTGACCGAGTATATCCGATATATGTTCACTACGGAAAGTTTAAAGGGAAACCTACTTATCCAGATGCGATTAACCCTTCATGTGGGGGATTTTTGGGTTTTAACAAGGTGTGAATGGGAAATAAGAAGAGAAAATGGAAAAGTGGGGGAACCAATTTTGGTGGGAAAATGAAAAGTAATTGCGAATTGCAAATGAAAAGTCATTTCTCCCATAGTGGTAAAAGAAAGGAAAATTGTTGTCCTTATATTAGGAAACACTTCATTTAGTTCTTAAAGAGTTAAGAAGAAGGTGCCCCTCGCGCCGTCGCCGTCGTCGTCGTCGCTCGCTCAGCTTCGACTTCGGATTTGGATTTGGCAAATGATTGATTGATATAATTTTGGACAAAATTTATTTAATCAATCTCATTAGTTGATTTCCTTTCTCTTATAAATTAATTCAGAATGTTAGTTAAATAACAGAATTAATTTTGCAACGAATTATTTGAAATTCGCGCGTAATGGTAAATTCGTTTGAAAGGATTTGTTCCTTCCGAAAAGTCGTTACTTTTCCCAAAAGACACAACGTTCTGGAAAAAATGGGTCTGAACAGATGCGTTCCTTGCTGCAAATGACTATAAATAAGAGGTCTTTTTCATTTTTCAAACACTGAAAATATTTCCTCTCTGCATACATTTTCTTACAAACATAAATTGTCGATCGACAGAGTCTGTGTGTGCTTTCGTTGTTGTTCTTGCGTTCACTGAAATTAGTGAAGTTTGAGGTACGGCTACTTCTCTAATAGTTAATCCATTTTATCTTGGGAGGAATTAATCTGTAACCTCGGGTACTTGAGGGGATTAAATTTCTTAAGGAAACACAGTGGGTTCTGTGGACTCGGATTCTCTTTCTTCTGTCTGTTTCATCTTTTTTCTGTTTCTGATTTTTGCTAACATGAATACAGGAGATAACAGGTTCTTCTTCCATACCATATACTTCTCAATCAGTTTCCGCACAAGGTGTATGCCTTCAATAGTCAATCGCACCAACATGAATCCAAATTAATTTTTGAAAATGGACACCCCTCTCCTAATCCTCTCTCGAACCATCATAGTGTGACTTAACATATTAATACCCATGTAATTGTTATGGTATTGGATATCACCCTAGAAGGTTGATTTGAAGTGTCAAAATGAGATTTAAAACCAAAGTTAAAAAGATTGGTGTACGTGTTTGTCCAAAAAGAAACGAGGAACTGAAAAGTTATTATAACTATATGAATTTTTTTCTAATTTCCTAAAATTCTATTATTGGGTATATTTCACTAGATAACAAGAAGGGAGTTAGAATTTAATTCAAGCAATATGATACATTAATATATGTGTAAGTTAGATCAGATAACGTGATTAACATTCTCTAATATCTTTCGTGCGTCGTATATGTACTAATACTAATAAATTATAATGAATTATAATGAGGAAAGGCTCAAAATTATCCTTTATCTTTTGAGTTTAGAATCAAAGTAATCCTTATCTTTTAACATGGAGCACTAATAGTACTCCATGTTTCTAGAATTGGTACACTTTTAATACTTCATCAAACAACTGTTTAATATTTAACGGACTTATAAACAGTCCACGTGAGAAAGTTTTCCCCTCAAAACTGAATCTCTGTTTCCCTTGTCTCTCACTTCCTACAATGAACCAGGTTTGAGTGGCAGAAAAAGAAGAAGAGAAAGACGAAAATAACAACCTAGGACAAACACTATCGACGGCGGAATAATTCAACATGTGGATGAGATATGTTGAAGTTGGACAAGAAAAAATACTACCAATCCAACAAAATGCAGTTACATTTTAAAGATCAGTTTTTTTTTACAAAAAAATAGATCAACTCTTGTTTTTCAAGTAGAAACTATATTTTGTTATTGTTTTTCAAATTTTTTTCTGGTGTAGTTTTTTGTGCGAATCTGCTATTGTTTGTGGTTCAATTGTAGTGTTGTTTTAGTGCAAATTAGGAGCTGCAGGAATGGTACATTTTGGTGCTGTTTTGGTGCTTTACTAGTGCAGTTTTGGTGATGTTGTGGTGAATTTCTAGTGCAGTTTGGGTGCTTTTCTACTGCTGTTTTGGTGCAATTTTAGTGCAAATATGATGCAATTCTGATTTGAAATATGGAAATTTCTTTGTGAAGATTCAAGGGACCAAACAAATTGAAACCATCATATTTGTTACATAGCAAAATTCATTACATTGCAAAATGAAAAGATACATTATTCTATACTATGTCAACATGTGATCGCATTATTTTCAATTATTTGATCTCAACTACTCTTGGCTCATTTTTTCCACCTCTTATCTCGGATTCTCTATCAAAACTTGCATTTGATAAACTTCCGCTAGGTAGAGCTTGAATCTGCCTCGATCTTTTCTCTTCTAGATTATCGCATGCCTCTAATTGTCTTCGAGCTCACTGATGTTTAGCATGTATATGTCATAATTGGGACATTCAAAATGATCAATGGGACAATTGGTCGAGTATCTGGTGTGCAAAAACCTTGCCTATAGATGCACATATATCAATAATGATGAAGAAAGATTTGCAAGTAGAGAATTTTTTGTCTGCCTGAGACTTCCATTGAAGGAGATAAACAATAAAAAAGGCATTCCTCAAAATCATTGAAACACCGCTGACATATTGAATATTACTTCTCGGTTTCATTTATGCAAATAGATGAAAGAAACAGAGCTATGGTGGATAAATTATGTACTGATACTATTTGAAGGAGAACAGAGACGGCGAAGGTTTGAGTTCAGAAAGCATTTCTCACGTGCAACGAAAAGTGCCGTAAAAAATTAGACGGTTGTTTAGGGGAGTACTAAATATGCACCAATTGTTGAAACATGAAGGACTATTAGTGCTCTATGTTAAAAAATAAGGATTACTTTGATTCTAAATTCAAAGATGGAGGACTATTTTGAGCTTTTTCTCATTATTTCTCGTCATATTGTTCAAATCAACGTGGTCAACCAATATTTTTTTAATATAGAAAATTTACTTTTTTCCTTTACTTTTATTTATTTATTATAACATGATTAACATAGTTTAATATCTTTCGTGCATCGTGTATGTGCTAATACTAATAAATCAGAATGAATTATTTCTCGTGATATTGTTCAACATATAAGGTTGTCAACCAATATTTTTAAATATAGAAAATTTACTTTTTCGTTTATGTTTATTTATTTATTATAAAAATATTCTTTTTTATTTTTACTTATCTACTTTAACATATCAAGATAAAAATAGTTTTCTTATTTTACCCTATCATTAATTATTCATTTCAAATAATTTTTTAAGTCCATTTAAAAATAGGGAAAATCATGTGAATAAGCAACTATATGCTAGTTAATTAGCTAACATAGCTATAGTTTGAATTAATTACGGCTCACAACTTAATTTTAGTTATAGTTATGTCGCCTCTCTCCTCTCTTCCTCTCTCTCGCCTCTCTCCTCTTTTATACATATACAAATACAAATTACACATACAAATATACAATTATATGACATATATACAAATACAATTAGCCTCTCTCCACTCTTTGTCCTCTCTTGCTCGCCTCTCTCCTCCCTCTCCAAATATCACTCGCCTCTCTCCTCCCTCTCTCAATATCGCTTGCCAGATATACAACTAAATATGCATATCAGTTACAGATATACAACTAAATATGCATATCAGTTACATATATACAATTTATTTGACATATATACATATGCAGTTCGCCTCTCTCCCCTGTCTACCCTCTCTCTCTCGCCTCTCTCCTCCCTCTCCCAATCTCGCACGCTTCTCTCCTCCCTCTCCCAATTTCGCTCGCCAGATATACAAATACATATGTATACCAATTACATATATATTATTATTTTGATAGATATACATAAACAATTCGGCAGATATACATATACAATTTGTCTCTCTCCACTATCTGCCCTCTCTCGCTCACCTCTCTCCTCCCTCTACCAATCTCACTCACCTCTCTCCTCCCTCTACCATGTAGGTACGAACCGTAATTAGCAAACTATAGTTATGGAGCATAATGAAGCTATTTTTGAGTGTCTATATGCAAAAATTGCCCCCAAAAAATATACACTAATTAATATAAAAATTGGGAAAATGCATAAGTACCCCCCAACCTATGCCCGAAATCCCAGAGACACACTTATACTATACCAATGTCCTATTACCCCCTGAACTTATTTTATAAATAATTTTCTACCCCTTTTTGGCCTACGTGGCACTATCTTTTGGCCCAGCGCGTGTTGACAATATTTTCAAGTTCTGTGGTTGATAGTGCCACGTAGGCCGAAAAGGGGTAGAAAATTATTTACAAAATAAGTTCGGGGGGTAATAGGACATTAATACAGTATAAGTGTGTCTCTGGGATTTCGGGCATAGGTTGGGATATACTTATGCATTTTCCCTATAAAAATCATTATAAAAAAGTTCATTTATTATTTAAAGGGATGCGCAAAGTTTGTTTTGAATAAGTAATATATAAGTGAAGTCAACTCTTGCACATGGATTATATTTATTAAAGTTTTAATTTAATACAAAATTAACAACGTGTTAATGAATAATTTCAAATGTACATTTTATTATTTGATCGAGATTCATAAATATTTTCTTCTCCTATAAATAAAATAGTTAATTAAAGTAAAAGTAATGCATGTGTTAACGGTTAAGTCAACTCTTCTTGAACATGGGGATAAAATTAATTAATGAGTCTTATCTCTTACTATCGTCCAGTTAAGATTTTCAGCCATCCTACGTTAGTTTAGATATTCATATTCTGGCCACTTGCCTGCCTCGGTTATTCAATTAGGTATCTGTTATATATTTTATTAGTATATATATATATGTATAGAGTAATTTTTCCATCAAGATTTAAAATACTAATCCTAATTGTTATAAGCAATTATATATAATTATTTTTCTTCGTTTTCATTTTATTTGGGGCATATTGACTTGACACTCCATTTTAAAAAATAAGAATAAAAATAGGGGCATGTAGCAGTGGAGCTGGCTCAACATACTTAGAGGCATAAATCAAAATTTTTATTAGAGGCCTAAAATCTAAATAAAATTCATATATATTTTATTTAAAATAAAATTTTCTTACTTTTTATTTTTTATTTCTTACTTTTGATATACTTGCTATAATGCTTCAAAACATAAGAAGAAATAAAAAATAAAAAGAATTTGCATTTCACTTTGGTCAATATTTTTCGATCGTTAATTTTAATTTTTTACAGATCATGTTGGTATTATGAATTTTTAATATTAAATTAAAATATTAAGTGCATAGGTTGGCGTATATAAGTTGACAGGAATGTATTCATTTTTTTATATAACTCATGTAACCACTCTTTTCATGATTTATCACTAATTGTCTCACTAATTCTCAAATGGCTATCCACATTATTGACATTTATTTGTGAAAGAAATCATTCACTTATATAAAGGATATTTTCTTCATTGTGTTATAATTGTGTAAGAAGAAAGTGGATGAGTAGTATTATATTATGTTTATATTTTGAGGTTAGTGTAGAGAAAGAGTTGAGACAAAGAAAAAATATTTTAAGTCTCCAACTTAGCAGTATTCAAAAGAGAGAAACTTTATATTCAAGAAAGGTGTTCTTTTGATGAAGCTTTTGTAACGCCTAGCAAATTTTAAGCTAAGATTTGATTCATTCTTCGTATGTGGGTAGTCCCAAACCTGATGATTTTTAATTGTGTAGAGGTTTTAAGATCAATTCTTTAGTGTGAAAAGAACTTTGAAGATATGTTAAGGTCATAAGAATCCTCTAGCACAAAGATTAGTTGAAAATTTCACTAGTTATAGAGTTTTGGTGTAAGTTTTTACTTACGTAAACTTGACACGACAAAAAAATGTGTGTATTAAATTTTGTCCAGGTTGATGTCAGCTCGCCATATTGGGAATTATCCCGCTATGGCGTCGCCGCTATAGTGGTTGCATGAAACATATAGCGGGGCCCTGGAAAATATGATATCTTTTATTTTCCTCATTTTTCATGGGTTATGTCATGACCCAGGGGTACCCCCTAGATGTAACACGACGTACTTGACCCCGAAGAGGTCTTATACAAGCCCTTAACATATCATAAACATAAGTAATAAAAATGATGCGGAATTAAAACTTTTTACAATCGAAGTCTTTTCATAAAATCAAATAGAAGTCTAGACATTGGTCTCATTAACCATCTAATACAATCGAGTATCAATAAGGGTCACAACTCTTTACACATAGTCTCAAAAGAGAATGTAAGGAAGAAACTAGAAATGAACAACTCTCATCTTCGAACCATGAGGACTCACCGAAAGCGTGGAGAGAATCAATCCAACCTTTGAACAATAGGATAAGCACACCTCAACAATCGGGCCCTACACTTATAGAAAAATGTAAAAAATATCGGTTAGTACAAAATTGTACTAAGTATGGAAGCCATGTATAAAAATCCTTAAAACATGCAAAAAGGGACAATTTAGTTGAAACCATGCACTTTATCAACTTTAAGAGTCATCATGCACATTAGTGTAAATACATAAGTCAAACCATTTCATAAGAAACCCTAAGCTATACTTATGCAATGCATAGATAAGATCTCATAATCCTATCTAATACTAAGTACCACTTTTAGGCAACCACAATCATGCATATCACATCTTGACCTCATCCATAGCCAATACTCATAGACAAGGAAACATTCATGTTCATTAACTTGTAACAACAAAAACCACTCTTAGCAACAATCTATATCATACATGCATAAATTCATATATCTTCATAGCATAAAACAACCACACCATAACCCCTTTCAAAGCCTACTTGTGCAATGCATGAATGAAGTCTCATACCTCCACTCACACTAAGTAGAGCTCATTGAGAAGTCATAAGTATAGTTAATGTTCATGTTCATGTCATAGTTCATATTCTTGTCATGTAGGGCAATAGCCTTAACCGACATAGACCATGTGAGCTATATGGAACCGGTGTACTGCCCCACACCAAAAAGAGGTGTCCTACTTGCCTAAGGTGGAACTAATTTGTTAGCTTAGGTGGATCCACTAGCTAAATACCTATGTGGGCACATAGTTACGGGATAGGGAGATTGCTACTAGAAACCCGGACTAACTGAGGTAAAAGGTTTCCATCTCATGAGGTAACTGTTTTGGGAACCCGGACTGACTGGTGTAAAAGGAACCATTTGGAAAGCCGGACTAACTGACGTAAAAGCTTTCCATCTCATATTCAAATCCACTCGGTGCTAAGCATAATTCCCTTTAAATTCATGTTAAGTCTTAACTTAGGTTCATGTTCATGAAAGAATGCCCTAGCACTCAAACCAACATGGTATCGTGATAGCTCATAGATTCAATAGGTGAGAATAGACTTTCAACCTTAGAATCATTAATATGTGAGTAAACCTTTCACATCATGTTCATAGTGTGTTCATGAGAATAACCTTTCAATCAACACAACAATATTATCATAGTCATAGACATTTCATGCATAGTCATGTGTAAGGGTATAGGGAGAATGATCTTTCAACAATACCATAATTACACCATAGTCATAGGATTTTCACTCTCTAAGTGAATCATAAGCTCATGCACAATTCTCATAAACATGTATAAACCCTCATAATTTGCCCTTCAAGGACCATGAATCACATTCAACCCAAACATCTAGAATTTCTACATTAGATATGGAGAATATCATGATTCAATAAACTCAATCAATAGAGACATAATATATTCACATGCTTCTATAATCAATCAACCCACATCATGAAGTCACAATTTAGTAACATAGGGAATTCATGGGTTCTTGGGGGATTTCATCATAAATCAATAATAAATCATTAATTAAATCATAATCCATCATAAATCAATCATTGAAAACGTTTTAGAAAGGAACCCATGACTTAGAGTGAAACCCTAGCTTTTGGGGAAATTGAAATCTTTGAAATCAAGTTTTGAAGGGACTCTATGGGTGAAAGGTACCCATAGATGAAAAGCCACCATACCTTGATAAAGAATCTTCAAAGAATTTGAGGAAGAATCCTTGAATTCTCCAAACCCTAGCTCCAATTCTACTCTTCTTCTTCTTTGAGTTTTAGAGAGAGAAATATTGTAAGGAAGATGAACTTTTGGTTTGATTTGGGTGTTTGGGAAAAATGACTTAGTTTAGGGAATTTTGAATTAAAACAACTTATATAGTGACCCCAAACTTACCCAAAATGACCCCACTTTAATTGGACTAAAAAAGGAAAAGATTTAATTAACCTTCATTAAGTGACCACGCCCAAGCACCACGGTCGTGGTCATGACCACGAGCCATGGTCCCACTCGTCAACTTGGGGCAGTAACTAGTCACTTGGTGACATAAGCTCAGAAGCCCAAGGCATTCTCACGAGGGGCTCCACGAGCCGTGGTCCCTCTCGTGGTCCTTGAGGCAATAACTATGCTACTTGGGGCCTTAATCTCACTTTCCCAAGGCATCTTCACGAGGGGCTCCACGAGCTGTGGTCAAGACCACTGGTCGTGGTCCCTCTTGTGGACCTTGAGGCAGTATATAGGCCACTTGGTGGCAACTCCTCTGGCCGTGGTGATGGCCGTGAAGTTGGGGCAGTGTGCTCCAAGGTTGGGGCAGCCTTGGCTTGGCCTCTTTGCCTTGGCACTTGCCCTTTGCCCTTGACTCTTGTAGCCCTAGTTTCAACTCTAGATGGTCTACTAATCTAGGGGGGGCGATAATTTTATTATTTTTAACCCTTACGTTTAGCTCTAGTTTAGCCTATTAGTTTCCGGAGTGTTACATTATCTCCCCCTTGGGAACATTCGTCCTCGAATGACGATCTAGACACCTTACGGAAATTAAGACTCTCAAGATTAGCAGCCCATCATGCATGCAATATCAAAATAATGTACAATTCAAAGGAGGAAACATCAACTCCATCCCAAGACATAATCAATGCAACACAAGGAAGTGGTAGCTACATCCACAACTCATTATGCACAAAACTTCATCATTTCACATAATCATAGGAGGAACTACCTTGTCCAACTAAAAGGAAGCTCAACACAACATTTTGGAGCGCATATGCCATTTCATAAAAAGCATAATAAAGCATGTTCATCAAATCATCTCATGAAGTCAAATATGCAATCATCGTACTAAAATGCACAACAACATGAGGAACATATGAATTATGAAAACTCATTTTACACTAAACATGAATTCTCACAAGAACATGCACATCATAAGGTAACCATTAAGAACACATAGCACACCCGACTCCCAAAACACCAAACTCAAGAGAAACTACTTACCTCAAGCTTGGATAGGAGTAGAAGGAAAAAGATGAGGATAACTCGACGGCCTCGGCCTCCCATGTAGAACCCTCAACTAAGTGATTCCTCTATAATACCTTTATGGAAGCTATTTCCTTGTTTCTCAACCTCTTAACTTGCCAGTCTAAGATTTCTATCGGAACCTCTTCATCTGAAAGGCTCTCATCAATCCCCAACCCCTCTAAGGGAATGATGGATACCGGATCACCAATAAACTTCTTAAGCATAGAAACATGGAATACCGGATGAACCGGAGCGAACTCATTTGGCAAGTCTAACTCATAAGCAACATTCCCAACACGTTTCAAGATTTGATATGGGCATACATACCGGGGACTAAGTTTCCCTTTCTTGCCAAACCTCATCACACCCTTCATAGGTGTGATTTTCAAGTAGACCCAATCATTAACTTCAAATTCTATATCCCTTCTTCTAACATCGGCATAAGACTTTTGCCGAATTTGGGCCATCCTCAACCTTTCTCTAATGAGTCGGACTTTCTCAATGGCCTCATAAACTAGTTCGGGACCAATTAGAGCAATTTCACCTACTTCAAACCAACCAACCGGAGACCTACAACTCCTACCATACAAGGCTTCAAAATGAGCCATGGCAATGCTTGAGTGGTAACTATTATTGTAGGCAAACTCTATTAACGGTAGATGGTCATCCCGATTACCTTTGAAATCTATAACACATGCCCTCAACATATCCTCTACGGTTTGGATGGTACGTTCTGCTTGACCATCGGTTTGGAGATGACAAACCGTGCTAAGCTTAACCTTAGTACCATGCCCTTTTTGGAATGCCTTCCAAAAGTGTAAAGTAAATTGAGTACCCCGATCCGAAATAATAGATAAGGGAACCCCATGCAACTTCACTATCTTCTTGATGTACAACTTAGTATAGTCTTCCGCCGAAAAGGAAACCTTGACGGGAATAAAGTGGGCCAATTTTGTCATTCAATCTACGATAACCCAAATAGAATCATGTTGCCTTCGAGTACGAGGCAAACCCACAATAAAATCCATATTCACATCCTCCCACTTCTAAGTGGGAATTGGTATTTCTTGCAAAAAGCCTCCCAGCCTTAGGTGCTCAGCCTTAACTTGTTGACAATTCGGACATTTGGCTACAAAACCCACTATACCCTTCTTCATACCATTCCACCAATAGACTTCCCGTAGAACACGATACATCTTGGTGGCTCCCGGATGAATAGAATACCGTAAACCATGAGCTTCTTCTAGAATTTGTTCTCTTAAGCCATCAATATCCGGAACACATAACTGACCTTGGTACCTAAGCACCCCATCCCCCCCTTGGGAGAAAGCCTCAACGGACTTGTTGAGTACCGACTCTTTCAACTCAGCTAAAATAGGATCAAGGTCTTGCTTAGACTTCACGTTCATCACAAAGGATAATTCGGAACCATTATGGACCATGACACCAGCCTTGGTGTAATCCACTAGTTGAACACCTAGCCGAGCCAATATATGCACATCATGAACCAATTCTCTCTTTTCATCCTCTACATGAGCCACACTACCCATGGACAATCTACTAAGGGCATCAACAACTACATTGGCTTTGCCGGGGTGGTAAAGGACACTCATGTCATAATCCTTTAAAAGTTCTAACCACCTTCTTTGTCGGAGATTCAAGTCCTTTTGACTAAACACATATTGAAGACTCTTGTGATCGGTGAACACATCAACATGCACCCCATAAAGATAGTGTCTCCATATTTTCAAGGCAAATACTACCGCCGCTAGTTCGAGATCATGAGTTGGATAATTCTTTTCATGGATCTTGAGTTGCCTTGAAGCATAGGCAATCATTTTACCATGTTGCATAAGGACACATACCAACCCTACTCTAGAGGCGTCACAATATACAACAAAACCATCGGTACCCTTCGGTAAGGTCAACACCGGAGCGGAAGTGAGTCTATATTTCAACTCTGGGAAGCTTTTCTCACGAGCCTCTGACCACTCAAACTTAGCTTTCTTTTGAGTCAAAGTCGTCAACGGAGAAGCAATGGAGGAAAAACCCTCAACACACCTTCTATAGTAACCGGCCAAACCCAAAAAGCTTCTAATATCGGTAGGAGTTAGAGATCTAGGCCAACTCTTGACCGCATACGTATTCTTAGGATCTACCTCAATACCCTTTCTCGACACAATATGACCAAGGAAGGCTACTGACCTTAGCCAAAACTCCCACTTACTAAACTTCGCATACAATTGGTAGTCTTTAAGGACTTGCAATACAATCCTTAAATTATTCATATGCTCATTTTCACTCCTTGAATAGATCAAAATATCATTGATAAACACAATCACAAACATATCAAGGTAGTGTCTAAACACTCTATTCATTAGGTCCATAAATTCCGTCGGGGCATTTGTCAACCCAAATGGCATAACCATGAATTCGTAGTGACCATACCGGGTTCTAAAGGCCATCTTGAGAATGTCAACCCCTCTCACCCTTAGTTGATGGTAACCCAAACGAAGATCTATTTTGGAGAAATGGCTAGCCCATTGAAGTTGATCAAATAAGTCATCAATTTGTGGAAGGGGATATTTATTCTTTATGGTCACTTTGTTCAATTAACGATAATCAATATACATTCTAAGAGATCCATCTTTCTTTCTAACTAACAATACCAGAGCACCCCATCCAGAGATACTCGGTTGAATAAAGCCTTTGTCTAACAAATCCTTTATTTGCTCCTTCAACATCTAACCTTTCACATTTCCTTGTTGAAGAAGTGTGTGGGTGATCCGACATCGATAATACCTTTAGAGAGTGTGGTCGTGAAGGATAGCCACACCTATGAGGAGGTTTCAATTGAAATTGTTGACTGTCAAGTTCGTAGGTTGAGAAATAAGGAAGTCTCTTCGGTGAAGGTTTTGTGGAGGAATCAGTTCGTAGAGGGAGCTACTTGGGAAGTAGAAGCATCCATGATGGACAAGTACCCTCATCTATTTCCTTCCGATTCAATTTCAGCTTGAGGTAACAGTTCCTCTCCATTCTCTCATTTTACTCTTATGTAATTCAGTCTCAGTATCTTGTTCCCTTAGTTATACAGCTTGCATTCCAGCATATTATGTTCATGGAATTCAATTCAGTTAGATATCAATTTCTAGTGCTCAGTTAGTAGGGATTGCAGCCCTTCCCTCTTTACTCAACTTATTTAGTCTTTATTCGAGGACGAATGATCCCAAGGTTGAGATATTATAACATCTCAGAAATCCACCTAAAACTAAACCAGGAAAATAAGTGAACTAAGGAGGTCCACGACCCCCTAAACGGACCATAAAACTCTACACGATCCGTTAATATGCCCGTGAAATCAAGCCAAAGACCCTGTAAGGACAGTGAGGAACCACAGACAACTAAACGGTCTGTGGAACCCCACATGGTACGTCAAGTGTGTTGTGGGGATGACCCAGTACAACCCCAACTCACTGTGAAGAACCACGGTGGCCTACATGGCCCGTGGTGCTTCACATGGTCCGTGAAGTGGACCGTGAATGGGGCAGTTCAGCCTTCAAGTCTTGGTTCAACTTCAAACGTTCATATCTTTCAGCATAAAATGATCTAGGTGGCCCATGACCTATCAATTTAAAGATAATTGAGACCTCTTTCCAACGCCACCTAGTATGCTAAAATCTGAGCTTGGAGTAAAAAGTTACGCTTGTTTCAGTAGAGCCATGTTGGGTAGGGCCACAGACCACACAACCTAGTTGATGGGCAGTGGTTCAAATGACGGCCCGTCAGTCCCACCGTGAAAGGCCTTCATCAACTTTTAAGTCAAGCTCGTATTGGTCTTTCTCCCTTATGCATTAGGCACTTAAAATACTTCACTTGATTCCTAAACTACGTCATTTTACTGAGTCTAAGCCTAATAATCTAGTCAGACTTACCCAGAACCCTCAGTCTCTAAAAATAACCCAACTTAGAGTGAAAAGAAGAGAAATAGGCGACCAGTTCTCTCAAGAAAAAATAGCAGTGTTCTTCAAAGTTAAGCCCTGAAATTCAAAGGATTTCTCCGTAAATTTCATCACCAGGTATGTGGAATTTCACTAGTGGTTTCCTTTCACCCATTAGGTACCTACAATTTAGTTAGTTCTTCAGATTCTCATAAACTGTTCAAACCTAGGATTTTTAGATTTTCAAGATTTATTGTGATTATGGTTCCCTTAATTTAAATAACTTTCTTCTTGATAATTTAGTATAATTCCATGCATAGAACTCAGAACCCTAGCATGCGTAAATTTATTCTAGTTCATGAATTATTCTTTCTAGGCCACTCAGACATAAATTCATGCTTCAAATTTTGAATGTCATGTTCTCCGTATATAAATGTTGCATTCTCAGTTAGCATGTCAATTTTGAGTTATTCAGTATTTAGTGCATTTTAGCTTCATGAATTTTCAGTTGGGAGTAGACTTAGCACCGAGTTGGACTAGGGTCCAGCGTACCCTCAATGTCCCAGAACTATGTGTCAACATAGGTTAAGAAGTCCCCTATGTTGGGCTTCAATTTTTAGTGATCACACCATAGTAATGCCTCTATACCCCTGGCAAGGTATATTGGGTCCTTTCGATAGGCGTATACATCGGACTCCATGTTTAGCTCACGTGGTTTATGTTGGTTAATAATAGCTCACACAATCATACTTTCATTGCATTGACCATGTTATCAGTATTCAGTCAACATGTTGTCTTCATGATTAGTACTTTGTCAATGCATTCAATTTAGTTCAATACTTATCTATATTCTTGTTCAGATTATATATGCATTGTTCATCTTAGCATATCTATATCATGCATGCTCAGTACATTCCAAGTACTGATGCATATTTTGTGCTACATCATTTCATGATGTAGGTTCAGGCACTCAACATCCAGATCACGCTTAGATCGATCCTCGATTCAACTTCAGCAACTTCAGTGGTGAGTCCTCATACTTTGAGAACAATAGACATGCTTTTTATTTTAGTCTTTATTTCCAGTTTTCAGTTTTGTTAGAGTTAGCTGGGGGCATGTCCCAACAACTCAACTTAGTTAGAGGCTTTTCAGACATAGTAGTACATTCAACTTGAGTTGTTAAGTGGTTTTTTCAGCTATAACTAAACTCCGATTCTATTATATATATTCAGACTAGTTGGGTTTCTCCCCATTTTCAGGTATCCATTATTTTTAGCTTCCGCATAGTGCATGAATTACTTAGATATATCTTCAACATGCTTGTTATATGTCAAACTCAGGGTTAGCTTAGGGTGACTCATGATCCTAGGTCTCATGTTACACCTAGGGGTAGCCTCGGGGCGTGACATTAAGTCCTAAAACTATCCAATTCTAAATCATTCTTCTAATTCCCAAATCCCAACTACCTTTATCCTCTCTATTTCCCTCTCAAGCTAAGGAATAAGAAGCTAGAATTTCAACTAAGGATCTCTAATTCACCATAGCTTTTGAGCTTTGATCATCAAGGTATGTTAGTATTCACCTATGGAGCCCTTTCCTCCATTGGTTTCTCAAATATCCCAATTCTTCAAGTCAAATTCAATTAATCAAAGTTAGTGTTTTTTCGAAGGTTGCTATCCCAATAGGAAGGGCGGAACGAGGAGAGGAGTTGAAAGCCACTTGATTGTAAGGAGAGGGCTCGGCAATCATACGACGACGGTCAAAAATGTGTGTTCCCTTCAAATAAGAGGCACCGTAGGCCATTCTTTTTCCAATCTTCATGGGTTCTTTTCAATTATGATTCAATTGCCTATTTTCTATCGTCCAATGCATAAATTGAAGTATTTACATGTTTTTGAGTTGAATTTATCTGAAATAATTCATGATCCATGATTTTTTACTATGATCAGATGATGAAGCTTATGAAGCATAAACTATGAATTTATGATAATATGCATGTTTTATGAGATTGATATTTATTACTTACAGATACTTTTAGATGAAAGTATCAATGAATATTGTGAAAGGTTTTCTCACATATTAATATGATCATGATTGTGAAAGGATTTTTCACATAAGGATTCATAAGGTCGAAAGGTTTTCTCACCTAAGTTGAATCAAGATTTAAGGAGTTATCCTAAATAACTTTAGCTTGGATTGGTAGCTTAATTTTTCCCTTCCATGGAGTGATAAAATGAATATTATTAATGACTATTCCATGAGATTCTACTTAACATCGAGAGGACATTGAGATAGAGGTCTCCCATTAGTAGAGATCGAGTCTCTAGTAGCAATCTCTTTGTCCTTAACTATGTGTCCCCAAAGGATGTCTTAGCTAGTGGATCCACGTAAGCTAGCCGTTTAAGGTTGTTACATTGGAAAGCAATGACATCTATTTTCAGTTTGGAATATACATTGGATTCTATGTTTTAGCTCACATGATCTATGCATGTTAATTTTAAATATCCCACGATAATGAACCAGGTTACTTTCGAGTATCTTACAAAGTGTTTTAATATGTTAAGCTTGTACGAACCATGATTATGACTTGTATTTTCTATCATCTTATCTAATGTTTTAGCTTGGTCATATTATATCATGTAAAGATTTTTTTAGCATGATTTCATGTATTTTATGCATTGTTATCATACTTAGCACATTTCATGTACTAATGCATAATTGTGCCTAAATTGTCTCATAATGTAGGGTCTGGCGTTCCTACCTCGCACACTTATGGCTAGTTTATCTTTCTTGACGATTCGAATTTTGGTAATTAAGTCCTCATGTTCCGAGGAATAAGAAACTTTTATAGCTTTTCGTTATTTTAATTTTCATATATTTTGTATGTGGTGTATGAGTTACGTCCCAACCACTTCTTAGATGTATTAGATGGCTTGTTGAGACTATGTTAGACTTTCGCTTTGTCAAATTCTTTTATGATATGAGAATGCTACTTTTGAAATCTTTATTTCTATTATCTTGTTTGATGTATGATATGCGGCTTGTGTAGGGCCTTTTAGGGTTCTATATGACATGTTACACGTAGGGTATACTTTGGGTCGTGACACGCCCGTAGGTCTTAGTCTTAATTGACTCTAGCTATGGGATCCATCTAAGCTCATAAACATGGTCCTTACATTGGCAAGTAGAATAATCTCTTTTGGTGTGGGAAAGACATCATATTTCATGTTATAGCTCACATGGTCTATGTCAGTTATCGGTAAACCTCCCACAAATGATTATATTTTTCTCAAAATCTTATGTTTCAACTATTGAAAAGGATTTTATAAAGATTTGCATTGGCATTGTCTTATGTCTTATGATTTTACCTTATCATGTATTGGTATCTTATACTTGGTTATGCATTATCACGTCTTCCATATTTATCATATTTATGTTCTCTCATACTCGGTACATTTCATGTACTGACACATACTATATTGGATGCCTATATTGTCTCATAATATAGGGTCGGACGTTTCTCCACACGCTCGTAGCTAGTGGTTTGATTTAGCTTTGAAGATTGGAGAGTCATCACATTCCGAGTGCTAGCCACATATGTTACTTTAATTTCATGTCTTTTGGTTTCAGACTATTCCGTGAGCTAGGGGTTTTTCCTAGCTACGTACTATAATATTATAGGCTTATATCAGACATTAGATATTTCCGTTTATGAGTTGTACTCTATTCTTTTGGTATCAGTGATGTTGATTGAGACTCATATCTTGTTTTATTTCATTCATAGTTTTATGTTTATGTCAAGTGGATTGGTTAGGGTCTCTCAAGACTCTATTCGCCATGTCACATCTAGGGGATAGCTTGGATCGTGAAACTCACCATTGGAGTATTAAGTTTTTATGATTTAGATGCATTATTACATACCTCAGTTTTAGCTTCTGCATCAGTTATCTTTCGTTGCTATTTACATACATCTTAGTGTCATGCCACGCCATGTGTTAACTTGGGGTCACTTGTGACTCTAAGCATCTTGTTACAACTAGGGGTATTCTTGGATCGTGACAGAAATGTTGATATTTATGAATTTTTATATTAATTTGCCCCACTAAGCCCCAGGAATGTTGGTATTTGTGTAACTATGTAACCACTTTTTTCCGTGATCTACCACTAATTGCCCACTAATCCTCAAATGACTATCCACATTCTTTACATTTATTTTTGAAAGAAATCATACACATATATAAAGGATGTTTTTTTCATTGTGTAAGAAGAAAGTGGATGAATAGCATTATATTGTGTTTATATTTGGGGTTAGTGTAGTGAAAGAAGTGTTGGAAAAATTATTTTAAGCCTCCAAATTATTCAATAATCAAAACGGAAAAAGTTTATATTTAAGGAAGGTGTTCTTTTGGTAGAGTTTTGGACTCTTCAACTAATTCGACGTTATTTGGGTTATACGATGCTATAGGATTGTTGTATCATCGAGTATTGGAAAAATTATTTTAAGCCTCCAAATTATTCACTAATCAAAAGGGAGAAAGTTTATATTTAAGGAAGGTGTTCTTTTGGTGGAGTTTTGGACTCTTCAACTAATCCGACGTTATTTGAGTTATACGATGTTATAGGATTGTTGATCATCGAGGTGACAAGTCAAGAGTTATATTTATGAATTGGTGTAGTATATGCCGCTATGAACTTGAATCTCTTTTAACAGAGCACGATATATGCGCCTCTGCCTGAATATTTATTTATTCATTTTATTTTCAAATGTAATTTACTTTAATTTGAGCTATATACACCAATATATGATAAATGGGTAATCTACCTGCTTATCTGGTCATTAATATTACATTATTATACAATTTCAGATAGAAAAAGATAACAATTATGGCGATTTATCCCCAACAGATATGTTTTCATGATTTACAGGTGGCTAGATTGAATTAAAGTAAGAAGGTGAAAAAAAGAGCTGGAAATAAGCGAACCGTTTGTTACGAGAAATTGATACTAATACGGAGGAAGTGATGCAGTCGCATGCCCACATGCGGCGCCGCATCAGTAGTTCACAAACCACAACTCGAGGCAAAATGATTTTTGTAAAAAGTCAATTGATTATTGCTCTTGATCATTGTAAACATGTCCTATTTTACTTTTCATTCATTTTTTACATTTTCTATTGATAACTAACCTCATAACCAGGGTTGTGGAGTCCTAAAAGGAAAGTAACAATGAGATAGTTGCGTATATAAAAATTCTAGACGGTAATTCTTAATGTATGATTAGTTCTTTTGTTTTGTATGAATTTTAATGAAGGCCTGTATTAGAATTTGCATGTACTCTTTACTTGCTTAGAATATAAGTATAGATTTGTGGAAAAAATTAATCACAGAAATTTGAGATTCATGTTCCTCCTAAGGATTTGAGACATGACCGTGATAAATGATTTGAGACTTAAGTTAATAGTTGTTTAAGCAACACCCAAGAAAAGCGAGGACTTAGGGTGATATTTTTTAGATGGATCGGAAGGACTCTAATTGTAACTTAAAAAGTTGATTCGTTACACCCCAAGGGTACTTAGCTAGAATTTTATAGAAGCAGTTAGATCAATGCTACGACCTAAGATGGGAATCCACAATCTTGGTTTTGCATTTTTATTGATAAATAATCAACTATTTAGGGTCTAAGCAATAACAAAATCAACTCTTTTAAACATTATTTTCCACAATCATTTTAGAAATAAAAACTATTTGTTCTGGTTACACTTATGAGTAATATCCTCTACATATTTTTTGTGGGATTCGATCCCAACCTTGTTGGATTCTGTATTTGCACAACAACTGCTTTACACTTCATTGACAGTCATAATTTGAGCGAATCAACATATTAATATTACTCTAACTTATCAAAGATTTAAAGGAAGAGAGTGCAAAATAAATTAAAAAGAATAAAGTAATGTGAATAGTAGCGGACAAAATGTGAAAAAGTAAAATAGCATTTTCTTGATTTTATCTATCTAAAAATGGGTTAGAGAATAAAATAAGAAAAATTATTTACAATAAAATCTAAATTTTTAAATCCATGATATGTTTACCAAGTCAAAATATTAATAATACAATTGAATTAACGTTTAAGTTAAAATTTTATGACTTGAATAAAGTCTAATTGTATTTGAACTAGTCTATTAAGTTGACATGATGAGCTTAGGTGTATTTTAATCTTCAATTAATTTTAGTGGACTTTGAACCTGAAGATCATGGGGATGTGTTTCATGCATCAATTTTTTTCTTGATCAATATTCAAATGCCAAAGTTATATTATAACTCCATATGGCAATGAGATCATTTCATATGGTTTTCATGTATAGGCATAATCATTCTAATGTAAACTTGGTGCGGATGCAAAGAAGTCTTCGTGTTCCGCATACAAAGCATATTCGTCTCCAAGTGGTGTGCCGCATAAATTATTGTAATTAAAATTTTATTACTGTCCCTGTTTTTCTTGTTTTGATTAATATTTTTTAGGTACGGGAATTTAATAGTTATAGGGTTATTTTACTAAATTAACTTTATTAAATATACTTTAAAAATTAAATTTAACCATTATTCTGTCTATCCCAAAATATTTGTCGCATTTTTCATTTATACTCCCTTATAAGAAAATATTAATTAGGAGGTGTATTTGACTATAATACTTTATATCGTAATTAAGATTTACTTGCTTTTATTGAGTATTTACTTTATTTATGTGCATAATTGAGGTGTTTGTAGTTTTCAAGAACAATTACTACTAAAAGTAAAATGGGAAAAACAATTAATTTTGTTTTGAAGCTCTAAAATGACAAGTATTTTGAGACGAATATTCAGTAAGAATTACAAGTATTTTAAAATAGAAGAGTAATACTTTAAGTAGTTATTTGATTATAAGGATAGTATTAAAAATGATAAAAAAAAAATTGAATTTGCTAAAATAAATAAGTAAAAAAATAAAAAAATATTATTAGCATAAAGTTAAAGTAAAATAAAATGGAGGGAACAACTAATCTCTCCTTTAGCCATAGACTTTAAAGTTGAGAGTTGAAAATACGAGTTTTTGAAGTTGTAATTTTTGAAATTTGAAGTTCTGTTTTGACATGCATCTTACTTGAATAAATTTGAAACTTTATTAGCAAAATTCCAAAAACCTAAAAAGGGGCTCAAAACTAGTCTGACCTTGTTGTTGGTAATTTAAAACTATTTGAAGCTCGAATTTTTAAAATTACTTCAAATTACACGGCCAAGTTAATATTTGAAGATATATTTTCAAAATCTATAGTCAAACACTAGCTAACTTAATGTTATAAAATTTGTATACAACATCAGTATATAAAAAATAAACTCTTACTATATGATTAAATTAATATCAGAAAATAAAATTTTAAATTTATGATCAAACGCTTGCTAACTTGATGTTGAAAAAATCCTTATGGTCAGTGTATATAAAGTGAACTCTTTAAAAAATACATGAAATCAATCTTGGGATTCACCCCACATTTTCAAAAGGTAGCCATCACACTTGCTACTAGTCCCATTCAGAAGGAATTTAGAACTTGCCCTCTTTGTCTTTTTGGGCATCACTTTTGGATTACTGACCCCATCATTTTTAAGGCTGTGCCTATACTCAACTGCCACTTGTTCAAATACTTCAACATCAAACATGTTCAACTTTAGTTTTGGGTCCATTAAGTCCCTCACATATGCAAAGGGCAATTGGTCCCTTGGATTAAATCCTTCAAGTTCATTAAATAAGAGGCACGAGAATAAATTGGTTGCCACACTATGTTTCCTCAAGATTATTGCACTATCTGGTACATCTGCAAGAACCATGGGGAAAAAACAAAACATAAAGAAGATTTTCTATAAAATTATTTACGGGATACCTGCTTCCAACCAACAACGTAAAACGTACCAGTGAATATGTTCATTAAGGCCATGACAGATACAAATTAAGATATCACCTAATGTTTTCGTCTCTGCTAAAATTCAAACCTAAGAGCTCATAATTCCCAACCACGAGGTCACACCCTAGCATGTTAAACTAAAACATTTTTCTTTGTACAATGATCAAAATGAGACACTCTTCATTAGGAATACCCTTCAAGAAGCAATCTAAATAGAAAATTCATCAATCTTTATAAAATAGTGACTATGAGAAAGAGAAAATTAGGTTAGAGGTTACGAAATGGCCCTACCATTAAGCTATCTTCAAAAGAAAGAAAAGTGACAATAATCCAGTATATCTATTCAAAAATCATTGATGTTGATATTTTGCTCATAATGTGACAATCCATTGTACTTCACTTATTTATAATAAATATAATATATACCTCAAACTTTTGTTTCTTTCTAGAAACTATTGGGAGAGTTTAACACTAGGGGTCGTTTGGTACAAATATTAATAATGCAGGGACTAGTAACACATGGATTAATAATGTAGAGATTAATAGTGCAATGATTAGTAATGCATAATTTATTTTTATCAAGTATTTGGTTCATTATTTCCCACCTCATTTTATGTTTGGACTAAAACTCTATAAAAAGTTTATTTCCAATTATATCCTTGAATTATTCTGTAATTTGATCAAAATAGATAATCACCGGACAATATTATTTTTTATGGCATTCTAACTAGCTATGAAAAGAACAATTTTATTGTCATGTTTGCTATTTTTTCACTTGAATTATTTGAAGATAAATAATTATCTTCTTAATAAAGTCACATCAAGTATGGTTCCATCATACAAATAATTGATGACATACAAATTGCAAGTTGTAATGTTATTTTTAAAATTGTTCAAAATATAAATAATTAGAAAATCATATATATATATATATATATATATATATCATTCAAGTATGATCACAAACGTCATGTAGTGATATATTTGCCTTTTTCATTAGTAAATGTTAAACAACTCACATTTTGAATTTGTATTAATTTGTATTAGATTTATTTAGTAACATACAACTCTTTCTAAATGATTTGTAAGCTAATTTATTTAAATAAATTTACTAGTACAAAAATAAAACATAAAATCAAAAAAATTAAAATGATTTGAAGGATATTTTTATTTTTACATACATTCATCCCATGGTATTATATCCTATGTATTACTAATCCTCCAAATGAAAGGTATTAGTAATACATCCTATAATACTATGTAGGATATTTAACTAATCCATAAATTAGTTATACATAGGCCCAAATTCCTACCAAACATAGAACTAAATAATCATATACATAATACATGGCTACTTCTTATAATGCAGCCAACCAAACGACACCTTAAATAATACTGCTACCTTGTTTCTTAAAAGTGGATTAACTATTTGAATATGTGAATTGACTTTAATTAAATAAAAATATGGATGTTCACCTAACAAGAATATTTTATTTACTTTCCCTTTTTCTTGTTGGAGACGAGGAATATGTCTTAGTTAATGTTATATAACTCCAAGTATCACAGACAACTCATGCTTTCACATACAACTCATGCTTTTCCAAAAATATGTATTATTCAACTTCCCCACTTGTAATCCTCATTAAGATATGCCGGACTTAGCTTGGACAATTAGTGCAAATTCGTACATCTTTACTCGCTCAGTTTCAATTTATGTGATTATATTTAACGGACACAAAATTTAAAAAAGAAAAAGTTTTCTTGAAATTTTATGACGTTAAACATACTATTAAATTCCATATGACTATGAAAATATGTTATTAAGGATAAATATGAAATTTGAAGTTGAACTGTTTCCAAACTAGAAAAGTATCATGTTTTTTAATATCTATAACAATAATAACGATATATTCAGTGTAATTCTACAAGTAAGAATCCGAAAAGGGTGGTGTGTACGTAATATTTGGAGTTCTATCTCATTTCAACAACAACAACAACATTCCTAGTGTAGTCTCACAAAGTAGAGTCTGAGGAAAATATGATGTACGTAGACCTTACCCCTACCTCAGAGGTGAAGAGATTGTTTATTTTCAAATCCTCGGCTCAAGGAATAACTATGCAAAGTAGTCCAGAAAAAGAAATAATGAAAGTGCGATATATTACGATAATCAAAGTATGAGAAACAACATATAATAACAAAAATCGAAGGACAAGAAACTACGAGATGAATACCTGAAGGGTAAGGCTTTTCTGGAGACCATGGTTGCAAGCCATTGTCACAATATGTTTCCATTTGTTTCATCAATCCATCAACATCCCACCATTTCTTCCATCTAGCAGTTGCCATGGCTTCTTCCATTGTATGGACATAAAAAGGATGTCTTGAAATAGCCATATCAACATCTTCCATAACAACAAGTGAGTGAATCAACAAGAATGGATCAACAACTAGCTGTATTTTAGCATCTATCCAAATGCTATATTTAGAATTTGGGAAAAGCCTATGAACTAAATATTTGGGAATAACTCCATTCATTGCTGAATTCTCATACAAATGTTCTTTCTCAACCTTCACAATTCTCCACACTCCCACTGCATTCTCCTCTGATGTTGTTGTTGAAATTAAGTTGTGATATTGAAGTCCCTTGAGTGTCACATCATCAACAAACATATAAAAGCATACTGAATAGGGTGTATCTTTACCAAGTCCCTTTGGTTGCCTGATTTTGTCATGATCATTGAATATTGCTGAAATAACCACTATTCCCTTGCAATTTTCCATGGCAATCCTATCTGAAAATTTCAAAAAATTTATAAAAATTAAACATAAACTAAAAGCATCAAAATAACACCTCTAAGTTTTACCGACAAGAGTTGTGGTTGAGTGGTAAGTACTCCTTCCTCCTTAACCAAGAGGTCTTGGGTTCGAACCCCCTTAGGTATGGAGTCGCCTTTGTTAGGGAGTGATTTACCCCCAATGGGACTTCCCGGCGAAAAATTCGGATTTAGTCGGGCTCCATTGTGAGTACCGGACACCGGATGGGAAACCAAAAAAAAAAAACACCTCTATGTTTTGCCTCTTTGGTCTAGTAGTAAAAGCGTATCGCGTGATATGTGGATTGACATACGTCACTAGTTCAAATACCATTGGAAATGAAAGTATGGTATATATTTAAGTAGAGAAAGGTAGAGGAACGGGTTGCTATCAGCCGGTGCTCTAAAATTTCTTGATTTTTTTACTACGGAACACCTCCAAGATTCATTTTTTACCCCTAGTAATTGTATAATGATGATATTATTCCAGAATAAATTTGCATAGTAGTAAGAATTTACATCTTTCAACAGCCACAATCAGAATTCACAAAAGGGAAAAAAAATGTATATCTCTAGTTTCATAGATCAAAAATTGCAAATCTTGTGTAATTGAGTAAACAGATCACGAACCAAATTTAGTGATAGGAAAACGTTTGAAGAATCCACAAGGAACTTCAATTCCATCATGACGACGATGATCAAAATAAGAAAACCTCTTCTTGATACTGAAATTCCCACCAAAACTATGAGCATTCCCCTGAATATACCTCAAGTTTCGCGAACCAAGAAACGTAGAATTCTCACTGAATTCATTCATTTTCTTCAAAGCATTCCAATAATCTATCAAACAAGAATCACATTACTCAAAACAACAAAAAGATGATGAACGAATTCGAAAATGATAATTTAATTTTATATTTACCTGAGAAATAAACAGGGGAATTACAAGACGAACGAAAAGTAGGAAGGGCATGTTTATGTTCACCATAAGAAGAATTGTAAAGGAATAGAGGTGTTTGAATAGGATCATTAGGGGAATATCTGAATAGACAATTTGTTGGAGAAATAAAAGAAGTGTAAAGAACTAAAAAGAGAGAGGTGAAAAGGTAGATGACAGAAATGCAGAGAAGTTTTGAGTAGCAGAAGAGTGGTTTGGATGATGTAGCCCTGATCCCCATTTATCTTTTCTTCGTAACAGAAAAACTATCTCATACATCTTCTATTGTTATCATCGTATGCAAATTATATATTTTTTTAATTTCGTCTTTTTCTCAACCAATTCTTATCTCATTTATAATAGATGGTGACTTCTTCTCTCATCCAATATATATGTATGAAATAAATAAACTAATACATCTGTCTTCAATTACTTGTACATTTTTAAATCGATACATTTATTAAGAAAACAATGATTGACATAGTAAATTTATCATTTTACTCCTATTAAATATGAAGTGGATGAATTAAAAACTTAAGATTTTCAAGAAGTTTTACTTTTTTCAAAGTAATTAATTGAGGGTATAATAAGTAAATTTTTTTTATTCTTTCTTGATTTGTCAAAATGAACTAGAAATTAGTCAAAAAATAATGGACAAGTAATTAGGAACAAACGGATAGTCAATATCAAATTGGTAGGACACTTTGGCTACGTCAAAACATAATTAGAGATGAAAAATTTAAAAAGGCCAAATTCATAGACAATCTCTCTAATTTGCTATCAATTTTTATTTTGACACTTTATTTTAACTATGTTTCATTTTAATCCTTCAATATAGACTTTTTTTACCTGCGAAAAATTATTTTCCAGAAAAATTGGTGGGTAAATTTGGCGTCGTTTTCACAAAATTGTTACCTGGGAATTATTTGGGGCAAATAATTTGCAAGTAGCATTTTCATAGGTAAATTTGCAAGTAATGAAAAAAGGATTTTTTTTTATGTCCTACCAATAAAATTCCTAGATAAACTTATTTGCAAATTTAACTAGAAATTATTACTTGGAAATTTATCTAGAAATATTTTTTTATGTGGTATTAACTGGGGATTCATGTTCCATGAATTTTGTTGGGAATTTACTTGGAAATTTTCTTACTTGAAGAATTACATGGGGATTTTATTGTTGTGAATTTGATTTGAGATTTTTTGAGGGATTTACTTGGAAATATGCAAACTTGAATGTTTTTTTATATAATTTAATTGGAATTTTTTTTATTGAAATCTAAGGATTTTTAAAATTAGGAGTCCTCTAGGAATATTTTCTTAAAAATATATATACACAAATTAAAAATTATAATAATATAAAAAAGGACAAATGATACTAGAATGAAATTTATTGTTAAATAATTACACTGTTTTTAGGTTTAATAAATTATTATGAATAATATCAATCTAAAAAGGCGTTGGAACATTATCATAAATTTTAGGATGAATATTTTTAAATTATATATAATTAATATTTAATCTCACTAAAAATCTATGATATCATTTTTTATTTTATTTTATTTGAAAGAAAAAAAGAACTAAAATTATATTTTCAGTTGTTTGTTTAATAGAAAAATAACTATCATAAATATTTATCAATCTAATACGGTGTTGGAAGATTACCACAAATTTTAGGATGAATATTTTTTATAAATTTAATATTTCATCTCACTAAAAATCAATGATACCAATTTTTATTTTTTATTTTTTATTTGAAAGTGTAACATCTCGCACCTAGAAACGACTAGAAAGAGTTAAAAATCTGAAAATATTGATTTTTGGAAAGATTAAGGAAATCTGAAAAATTATGTCCAAGTTAAGAAAGTGAATTTTGGTCATTTTCAAACGACCATAACTCCTAGCTCATGATGAGTTAGGAGTAGTTCTTGAAATGGATGGAAATCCATTGGGAAGATCTTTCCAACGCCGCCAAGTTTGCACGATTTCGATATCGTATGAGTGAGATATGCATTTCGGAAGTTGGGTTGTTGGATTGAGGAAGGTCCCAATCCAGATTTAGGGAAGGGCAAAGTAGTTTTTTCTCTAATTAATTTTCTAATTCGTTTTTAGGGATTTACTGGGGTAAAAACATGATCTAAATCAGTTTTGGAAAATTAAAGAACACTTAGGACTTAGAGAAGAGAGAAAGGAAGAAAGAACGGGAGAGAAAGGCAAGAATTCGTCAAAATCATCCAAGCTTGCGAGTGGAATTCGTCAGGGGTGATCCCTATAAAGGTATGTGAGATCTTTTAGTGATGGATTAGTTCACCCACACACCAACTTATTTTCAATTTAGCGATTTTGGGTTATTCACATGTTAAAAAGTGAAGTTCTTGAAGGGCATCGTTAAGTTCTTGATTAGTTGTGTTGTTGAAGTTTCTTGTTGATTTGATTCGTGTTTCCGAATGAATTTTTAAGTTAAATATGTTGTATGTTGAGGCTACTATTGATCCTAAGTGTTTGGGGGAGGAATCATTGAAGTTTAGAGGGTTTAAAGATGAAAAACGGAGAGAAATCGAGGATTTTCTGGGCAAAGGCTTGGGGCGCCGCGCCTGCCAGAGCGCCACAAAAGTTCCTCTGAACTTTGGATTCTGGCACGTCGCGCTAGCCAGAGCGCCACAGGAAGCCCTCTGAAGTTTGAGAGCTGGCACCCCGCGCCTCTCAGAGCATCAGGGACGCCAGTTCTCCCCATTCGTTCCCCACCTTTTCGTATGTGTTTCTTAGCAATGTACCTATGTTTTCTTGTTGATTCCAACACTCTAAGGTACATCTAAACATCATGAAATCATCCATAAACATGAGATCATGAACTTTGAATCCATAATCCAATTCAAGGAAAGTTAAGATCAAAGTCAAACAAGTTGAAAGTCAAGTCTAGATGTTAAGAAGCAAGTCAAAATAAAGTTTCTTAAAGTTTTCTAGAGTCTTTATTAAACGTTTTAACTTCTCGTTTTAAGGCTCAAGTTTCAAGTAAAGTAAAGAGTAAAGAGTAAAGAGTTGAGTTCATTTCTCAAAAGTTATTAGGGAACTAAGTATTTCCAAAGAAGTTTATAAATGTTTTCACATTTGAGCAAGAAAGGAACTATGATTTCCCAAAGAGCCTTTGGGCTAGTTTTCAGTAAAGGGAACATCGATTCCAAGAGAGCCTTTGGGCTAAACTTTGAGAAATTATCTCAAACTAAAGAAAGAGGTGTTTAAAACACATATGAGCTAAAGTATATTTTGGGAGTTGTATTGAGCACCGCATTGGGGACACGAGTTCATATTAACTCAACTCTCCATAAGAACTATGTAGCCATCATGGGATTTAACGGGTCATACTTTTTAGATGATCACGTAAGTTAAGCTAGTGGATCCACTAAGTTAAGTAAGGTCCTATATCACGGCAAGGTATAGGATGGTCCTTGGGCAACATGAAGTAAAACGTTGTATCATCACTAGGGCTTATAGTGGTGGTTGTCGATTAAAGAATCTCCCACTAAAGTTATATTACTTTTATATATAAGTAAAGTTGAGTTTGTTATTGCTTTATCTTTAATGAACTAAGTTGTTTACACTGTTTTACAAGCTTTTTATATATTGCATGTGTCTTATTGCTTTATATTGAGTTCAGTTATTCATGAGTTGAACAGAGCCAAGGTAAGTGTTCCTTTGTACTCCTTTTAAGCTTAAGTTGTTGTTTAACATTCCAACTCGCATACTCGTACATTCAATGTACTGATGCCATTTGGCCTGCATCTTATTATGATGCATACGCAGGTAACCAAGATCAGCATCCAGCGCGCCGTTGATCTAGTCGAGCACTCCAGATTCAGTGGTGAGCCTCCTTGCATTCCGGAGGACTCTTTTATTTGCTTTCCTAGTTTTTATTTATTAGGATGTTGTGGGGTCTGTCCCAACATCCATCTCAGTATTATAGAGGCTTCATAGACAGTCAGACAGTAGTTGAGTCTCTCATCTATGTATTTATAGATATTCTATTTTGAGACACAAGTTGCCATTTTGGCCAGATTTATCATTTAAGTTGTTTGTGAACTTATATTGTGTTGAGTTAAGTATTTCGCTGAGTTAAGTAGCCAGGCCAAGGGTTCGCTTGGGGCCAGCAACGGTTTTCGAGTGCCGGCCACGTCCAGGGTGTAGGCTCGGGGAGTGACAAACTTGGTATCAGAGCACATAGTTCAATAGTGTTAGGGATTCTATGAAGCCGTGTTTGTAGAGTCCTAGTTATCGGTGTGAAGCGCGCCACATCTATAATTAGAAGGCTACATTTAGGAAATTCTTCACTTCCTTCATATCCATGTCGTGCGTTATAGTTTATCTCTAAAAGTTCCCTCTAATTCATGCTTGTGCGTGTTTTAGATAACCATGCCTCCACGAATATCAGCACGAGGTCGTCCAGCTAGGAGAAATGTTGAACCACAAGAGCAAGGGGTATATAATGCACCAAACGTGCAACCTCAAGGCGAGGACACTAATGCCAAATTTCGTGAGGCTATCCGGATGCTGAGCCAAGCTGTGGCTAACCAGGTTGGGCAGCTAAGAGGACCAAGGCAAGATGAGGCTGATACTTCAAGGATTCACGAATTCGTGAGAATGAGTCCTCCAAGTTTCACTGGTTCGGTCACTACTGAGGATCCAGAAAATTTTGTTGAGGAACTGAAAAAGGTTTTTGAGGTGATGCATGTTGCTGACGCTGGAAGGGTTGAACTAGCTGCATATCAACTGAAGGATGTTGCTAGAACATGGTTCGATCAGTGGAAGGGGGGGGGTAGACCTGAGAATGCACCACCTGCTAGTTGGGCTTGTTTCGAAGAAGCCTTCTTGGGGTATTTCTTTACCCGAGAATTGAAGGAGGTTAAGGTACGAGAATTTCTTACACTGAAACAGGATTCCTTGAGTGTGCATGAGTATGGGTTGAAGTTAACCCAGCTGTCCCGCTATGCTCCTGAAATGGTTAAGGACATGAGGAGCAAAATGAGCTTGTTTGTTGCTGGTTTGGGTCGTTCATCAAGCAAGGAGGGCAGGGCTGCAATGCTGATAGATGACATGGACATCTCCAGGTTGATGGTTTATATGCAGCAGGTTGAGGAGAAGAGGTTGAGAGACAGAGAAGAGTATAGAAGCAAGAAATCTAAGACTGGGAATGAGTCTGGGCAGTAGAAGGGCAATGTGAATCGCTCGTCCTTTCAGAAGCAAAATGGACCATCACTATCATCTGCTAGTGCACCTGCACCCAGAAACAGAGGTCAGTATAATGGCCAGAATTCACAGAACTTCAGAGTTAGACCAGCACAGTCCCAAGGTAGTGTGGCACAAGGAGGTAGTTTGACTCCTGCATGTGCTATGTGTGGTAGAACCCACCCAGGTAAATGTCGTGATGGCCAAATAGGTTGTTTTAAGTGTGGACAAGAGGGTCACTTCATGAAGGAGTGCCCTAAGAACAGGCAAGGTAGTGGAAATTCGGGCAGTAGATCCCAAATTTCATCAGTTGCTCGACCAGACAGGGCTGCACCTAGAGGAGCTACTTCTAGTACTGGCGGAGGAGCAAACCGCCTCTATGCAATCACCAGTCGCCATGAGAAAGAGAACTCTCCAGACATTGTCACTGGTATGATCAAAGTCTTTACTTTTGACGTTTATGCTTTGCTAGACCTAGGAGCAAGTTTGCCTTTTGTAACTCCTTATGTTGCAAATAAGTTTGAGATTCTTCCTGAGAAACTTTGTGAACCCTTTTGTGTTTCCACACCTGTTGGGGAGTCTATTCTAGAAGAAAGAGTCTATCGTGATTGACCTGTTTCCATCAATCACAAAGACACCATGGCTGATCTAGTTGAGCTAGACATGGTAGATTTTGATGTCATTCTAGGTATGGACTGGCTTCATGCCTGCTATGCCTCCATAGATTGCAAAACTCGAGTTGTCAAGTTTCAGATTCCTAATGAGCCAGTCATAGAGTGGAGTAGTAGTTCTGCAATGCCTAAGGGTCATTTCATTTCATACCTTAAGACGAGAAAGTTAGTTTCGAAGGGTTGTATCTATCACTTAGTCCCAGTTAATGACTCAAGTGTTGAGGTGCCTCTCATTCAGTCAGTTCCTATAGTAAGAGAGTTTCCAGATGTTTTTCTTGATGATCTACCCGGAGTCCCTCCTGAGAGAGAAATAAACTTCGGCATAGAGATCATTCCAGATACTCGTCCTATCTCTATTCCACCATACAAAATGGCACCATCAGAGTTGAAAGAGTTGAAAGATAAGATGAAAGATCTCCTAGATAAAGGTTTCATTCAATCAAGTGTCTCACCTTGGGGCACTCTGATCTTATTTGTAAGAAAGAAAGATGGTTCCCTTAGGATGTGTATATATTACCGTCAATTAAATAAGGTTACCATTAAGAATAAATATCCTTTTCCAATGATAGATGATTTATTTGATCAACTTCAGGGTGCCACCTGCTTTTCAAAAATTGACCTCAGATCAGGCTACCATCAGTTGAAAGTTAGGGAATGTGACATTCCAAAGACAGCATTCAAGACTAGATATGGTCATTATTAGTTCTTGGTCATGTCCTTTGGTTTGACCAATGCACCAGCAGTGTTCATGGATCTTATGAACAGAGTCTTCAAACCTTATTTAGATATGTTTGTTATCGTCTTCATTGATGACATACTAATCTATTCAAGGAATGAAGAAGATCATGCTAGTCACCTTAGAATAGTTCTTCAGACTTTGAAAGATAAGGAGTTGTATGCCAAGTTCTCGAAGTGTGAGTTTTGGCTTGAGTCTGTGGCGTTCTTGGGCCATATAGTTTCCGGTGATGGAATTAGAGTGGATACTTAGAAAATTGAGGCAGTGCAGAATTGGCCTAGACCCACATCTCCAACGGATATTAGGAGTTTCTTGGGTTTAGCGGGCTACTATAGAAGGTTTGTAGAGGGGTTCTCGTCTATTTCGTCTCCTTTGACGAAGTTGACTCAGAAAACAACGAAGTTTCAATGGTCTGAAGCTTGTAAGAAAAACTTTCTGGAATTGAAGAAGAGGTTGACTAGTGCCCCAGTTTTAACCTTACCAGAGGGTACTCAAGGTTTTGTGGTGTATTGTGATGCATCCAGAGTTGGTTTGGGTTGTGTGTTAATGCAGAATGGAAAGGTGATAGCTTATGCCTCCAGATAGTTGAAGGTTCATGAGAAGAATTATCCAACCCATGACTTAGAGTTGTATGCTGTAGTTTTTGCCTTGAAGATTTGGCGACACTACTTGTATGGTGTTCATGTTGATATATTCACTAATCACAAGAGCTTGCAATATGTGTTCACTCAGAAGGAGCTCAATCTCAGACAGAGGAGGTGGTTGGAATTACTCAAGGATTATGACATGAGTATTCTTTACCACCCAGGTAAGGCTAAGGTGGTTGCTGATGCTTTAAACATGTTATCTATGGGTAGTACCACCCATGTTGAGGAAGAAAAGAAAGAATTAAACAAAGATGTGCACATACTTGTACGCCTGGGAGTCAGACTTATGAATTCCACATAAGGAGGAATAGTGGTGACGAACGGGGATGAATCATCACTAGTGTCAGAAGTGAAGGAAAAGCAAGACCAAGACCCCATTTTGCTCGACTTGAAGGCAAATGTTCAAAAGCAAAGAGTATTAGCTTTTGAACAAGGGGGAGATGGTGTGTTGAAATACCAAGGTAGATTATGTGTACCAATGGTAGATGAACTCCAAGGGAGAATCATGGAGGAAGCTCATAACTCCATATATTCCATTCATACGGGCTCCACAAAGATGTATTGTGACTTGAGAGAGGTTTATTGGTGGAATGGCATGAAGAAAGACATTGCTGAATTTGTCGCTAAGTGTCCAAATTTCCAACAAGTGAAAATTGAGCATCAAAGGCCTGGTGGTTTGGCGCAGAATATAGAACTTCTAGAATGGAAGTGGGAGATGATTAATATGGATTTCATCACAGGTTTGCCAAGGTCTCGCATACAACATGATTCTATTTGGGTGATTGTCGACAGAATGACAAAATCAACCCACTTTTTGTCGGTAAAGACTACCCATTCAGCAGAAGATTATGCTAAGCTATATATTCAAGAAGTGGTAAGACTCCATGGAGTTCCGGTCTCGATTAGTTTAGATAGAGGTGCATAATTTACTGCTCAGTTCTAGAAATCTTTCCAGAAAGGTTTGGGTTCGAAGGTGAATTTAAGTACCGCTTTTCATCCTCATACAGATGGGCAAGCAGAGAGCACTATTCAGACCTTAGAGTATATGTTGAGGGCTTATGTGATTGATTTCAAAGGAAATTGGGATGATCACCTACCTCTCATTGAGTTTGCTTACAACAACAGTTACCACTCTAGCATCCAAATGGCTCCATATAAAGCTCTTTATGGGAGAAGATGCATATCTCCTATTGGATGGTTCGAAGTGGGTGAAGCAGGGTTGATAGGACCACATTTAGTTCATCAAGCTATGGAGAAGGTGAAAGTAATCCAAGAGAGATTGAAAACAACACAGAGTCGTCAGAAATCCTACACTGATGTTAGGAGAAGGGCGTTAGAGTTTGAAGTAGATGATTGGGTATATTTGAAAGTTTCACCCATGAAGGGTGTTATGAGATTTGGTAAGAAAGGGAAGCTTAGTCCCCGGTATATTGGACCTTATCGCTTAGACAAGAGGATTGGTAATGTAGCTTATGAGTTGGAGGCATCACAGGAATTAGCAGCGGTTCATCCTGTATTCCACATCTCCATGTTGAAGAAGTGCATGGGAGATCCTTCATTGATAGTGCAAACTGAAAATTTTGGGATTAAGGATAACTTATCTTATGAGGAGATTTCGGTCCAGATTTTAGACCGCCAAATTCACAAGTTGAGGACAAAAGAAGTTGCATCAGTCAAAGTCCTTTGGAGGAACCAATTTTTTGAAGAAGCTACTTGGGAAGCTGAAGAGGATATGAAGAAGAGATATCCACATCTCTTTGAATCCAGAGAAATTGCAGATCAAGGTACTAATTCTCTTCTTAGTACTATCTAAATTATGAGTAGGCATGTTGTTACTTATTTTTGCTTGCTGAGTGTTGAACTTGTTGTTGCTACACTTAGAGTAGTGAAATAAATCTCATTCGAGGACAAATGTTCCCAAGGGGGAGATATTGTAACATCTCGCACCTAGAAACGCCTGGAAAGAGTTAAAAATCTGAAAATATTGATTTTTGGAAAGATTAAGGAAATCTGGAAAATTATGTCTAAGTTAAGAAAGTGAATTTTGGTCATTTTCAAATGACCATAACTCCTAGATCAGGATGAGTTAGGAGTATTTATTGATATGGATGGAAAGCCCTTGGGAAGATCTTTCCAACTCCGCCAAGTTTAAACGGTTTTGACATCGTATGAGTGAGATATGCATTTTGGAAGTTGGGCTGTTGGATTGAGGAAAGTTCTAATCCTGATTTAGGGAAGGGCAAAGTAGTCTTTTCTCTAAGTAATTTCCTTATTCGTTTTTAGGGATTTATTGGGGTAAAAACACGACCCAAATCAGTTTTGAAAAATTAAAGAACAGTTAGGGCTTGGAGAAGAGAGAAAGGAATAAAGAACGGGAGAGAAAGGCAAGAATTCGTCAAGATCATCCAAGCTTGCGAGTAGAATTCATCGGGGGTGATCCCTATTAAGGTATGTGAGATCTTTTAGTGATGGGTTAGTTCACCCACGCACCAACTTGTTTTCAATTCAGCGATTTTGGGTTGTTCACATGTTAAAAAGTGAAGTTCTTGAAGGACATCGTTATGTTATTGATTGGTTGTGTTGTTGAAGTTTCTTGTTGATTTGATTCGTGTTTCCGAATGAATTTTCAAGTTAAATTTGTTGTATGTTGAGGGTACTATTGATCCTAAGTGTTTGGGGGAGGAATCATTGAAGTTTAGAGGGTTTAAAGATGAAAAACGGAGAGAAATCGAGGATTTTTTGGGCAAAGGCTTGGGGCGCCGCGCCTGCCAGAGCGCCACAAAAGTTCCTCTGAACTTTGGATTCTGGCACGTCGCGCCAGCTAGAGTGGCACAGGAAGCCCTCTGAAGTTTGAGGGCTGGCACCCCGCGTCTCTCAGAGCGCCAGGGACGCCAGTTCTCCCCATTCGTTCCCCACCTTTTCGTATGTGTTCCTTAGCAATGTACCTATGTTTTCTTGTTGATTCCAACACTCTAAGGTACATCTAAACATCATGAAATCATCCATAAACATGAGATCATGAACCTTGAATCCATAATCCAATTCAAGGAAAGTTAAGATCAAAGTTAAAGAAGTTGAAAGTCATGTCTAGATGTTAAGAAGCAAGTCAAAACAAAGTTTCTTAAAGTTTTCTAGAGTCTTGATTAAACGTTTTAACTTCGTTTTAAGGCTCAAGTTTCAAGTAAAGTAAAGAGTAAAGAGTTGAGTTCATTTCTCAAAAGTTATTAGGGAACTAAGTATTCCCAAAGAAGTTTATAAATGTTTTTACATTTGAGCAAGAAAGGAACTATGATTTCCAAAAGAGCCTTTGGGCTAGTTTTCAGTAAAGGGAACATCGA
>JAJOOO010003439.1:0-57881 GCA_029582685.1 Solanum piurae
TAGCACCGTGCATCTCTCCGGACTACTTTTCATATTTAATTTGTGTAGTACCGTGGATTTTTCCGAACTATTTTCTCATATCTGAGTTGCATAGCATCATGTGTCTTTTCAGTGACTCCTCAGATTTGATTTGCATAGTTCCATTCGTCTTTCCGGTGACTCCTCAAATCTGATTTGTGTAGGGTTGTGCCATCATTCCAACCCTACCCGTATAATTTTTCTTTTTCAGCAGGGTCGTGCCATCATAGGAACCCTACCCATATTATTTCTCTTTTTCAATGGGGTCGTTACATCAATTCGAACTATCCTATATAATTTCTATTTTAGTTGGGTCGTGACATCATTCCGACCCTACCTATATAATTTTATTTCTTAGATTGTGACCACTTTTAGCCATTCAATCTAATACTCCGGCATATGAGCATGTTCCAGCCAGTTTTTCGGTGACTTGTTTAATATTGACTCATCTAATTCTAACATGATCCATATACTTAATATTAGATTTTGAGCACTTTGTTGCTCAGGGGGAGTTTAGTAGCCTTGTATGTCGATTACGTGAGTCACTCTATGGTCTGAAATAGTCTTTGCAAGTTTGGTTTGGGAAGTTCAACACTGTAAATCACTCTGTGTTTTATCGGCATTATGCATCAAATCCAGTATTTAATGAGAAGACAAGCACATTGAGATTGACTGTCAATTTTGTGAAGTCGACTAATCAACTTGCAGATATCTCACCAAGCTCCTCATTGGTCCTCGTATTAATTACATATGTAACAAGCTAGGTACATGAATTGCATGCACTAGCTTGAGGGGGAGTGTTAGAATAGGAATAGGTTTATACCATCCTATTAGAATAGGAATATGTTTATACAATCCTATTAGAATAGGAATAGGTTTATACAATCCTATTAGAATAGGAATAGTAATAGAAATAGAAATAGGAATACTAAATAGTATCCTACTTGGTAAAGGATTGTATTCTAGGGTCTATAAATAGGGTCTCAATGTAATAATGTATACAACAACAATTCAATAATATTCTTCTCTTATATCTTAAAGACCTCGCTTCTCAGTTCTTGCAAGCATTCAAGAATTGGGAAAAAGAAAATGAAGGAGAGGAAGAAGATACGATGGGGCAGAAAGCAAGGGAAGAAAGGACTGTCTCCAACATCCAGGAAACGATCCGCGAAACACAGCCTCATGAGGCTGAACTCTCTAAAAAAGGAAGAGAACATGTGCAAGTGCCAGAACAGGATTTGCAGATTCAGCACATACATGACGCCGATCCAGTTAATATGCAAATCCCTATTTCTCAAGAAATTATCGAGACGGAAGCATCAAACTGGGTTAATTCCCATATCTTAGAGTTGAGCAATACTTATGGGGTAGCTTCCGAAGGTTTCGAAAAAGAAACCATAGCTTTGTTGGTGAAGATTGATGAGAGAAAATCACTACTAGATAACAAGGGGCCTATTAAGGCAGTGTCTACTCCAAAGAGCAGGGGAATTGGCAAAAATGAATTGAAAAACCTTAAATCCAGTGTTAATGAAGAAGCGAAAGGGAGCAGGAGCAGGGGGAGAAATTTGTGCTGAACTTTTAAATGAAAGTTAATCTATTGACATGGAATGTAAGGGGGTTAAACGACCAAACAAAGAGAATAACGGTGAAGAGTCTAGTGCAAAAATGAAAGGCAGATGTTTACTGTTTTCAAGAAACAAAGCTCAGCAAGGAGGTTGAAGTAATGGCCAAGCAACTATGGTCATGCCGATGGATGAAGTGTGGTTACCTGGAAGCTGTGGGTACCAGTGGGGGGGTCCTTATGATGTGGGACAGTAAAAGTTGGACTGGGACGTTAGTTGAAGCTGGTCAATATTCCATCACTTATGAGTTTGTTTCAACTCAAAACCTCTATACATGGTACCTCACTGGAGTGTATGCACCCCATACTAGGAATGAGAAGTTAATCTGCTGGGAGGAACTAGCTGCTGTTAGAACCATTTGTGATGGGCCTTGGGTCACATGTGGAGATTTTAACACCAAGAGAACTATGGAAGAAAGAAAAGGATGCAACAGAATTTCCTTTGTTATGTCTGACTTCTCAACATGGATACCTGAGATGGAACTGCATGACCCCAGCTTCATGGTGGAGATTTTACGTGGTTCAGAGGCCTCAATCACCCAAGTGCAGCGAGGCTAGACAGATTCCTTTTCTCTATGGAATGGGAAGAAAAATTCAAAAACATCAAGCAAAAGCTACTACCTAGAGTCCTCTCTGATCACTTCCCTATCATGTTAGAGTGTGGAAATTGGGAGAAGAAAAGGTCAAATTTCAAGTTCGAGAACTGGTGGCTCAAGGTGGAAGGTTTAACTGAACTAATCCAAGTATGGTGGAATGAATTCTTGGTGGAAGGATGCCCGGACTACAAACTCAATATTAAGCTAAAAATGCTCAAGGAAAAACTCAAAGAGTGGAGCAAAGCAAACTTTGGGATGATAGCAAATAAGAAGAACAGCCTGCTGGAAGAACTGGCTGAGATTGATGAGTTACAGGGAACAAGAGATTTGACTGAAGATGAAATGATGATAAGAGCCACCATAGTAGTGGAGTTGGAAGAGCTGGCAAAAAATGAAGAATCAAGGTGGAGACAGAAATCCAGAGTATTATGGCTGAAACAAGGGGACAATAATACAAGGTTCTTCCAAAGAATGGCAACATCACACAGGAGGAATAACACCATTGACAGGCTATTAGACAAAGGAGAGATTGTAGAAGACCCTATAGAAATCAGAAACATTATGATTGATTTCAATAGGAAGCTATACACTGAATCTGAAAATTGGAGACCTAGATTTGATTTCCTGGACTGTCCAACTATAACTCAGGAGGAACAGACTTGGATAAAGACCTTTTACCGAGGAAGAGGTCTTGGGATGCTTAAAACAGTGTGATGGAGATAAAGCTCCAGGCCCTGATGGCTTCACAATGAGTTTCTTCAAGTCATGTTGGGGAACTTTGAAGGAGGATCTGATGCTGACCATTCACACTTTTCATCAAAAGGAAGTCTTTGAAAAAGCTTTTAATGCCACTTTCATAACATTGATTCCTAAAAAAGCTGGGGCAGAGGAATTAAGAGACTTCAGACATATTAGCTTGATAGGGGGAGTTTATAAGATTATCTCCAAACTAATCACAGAGAGGTTGAAGACAGTAATGGGGAGATTGGTTGATGTACATCAAATGGCTTTCCTAAAAGGAAGGCAAATTATGGATGCCTCACTTATTGCTAATGAATTGGTGGACTCCAGAGTCAAACAAAAAAAGGCTGGTATCTTGTGTAAACTGGATATAGAAAAGGCTTATGATCATGTGAATTGGTCTTTTCTGTTTAAATTTTAGAAGGACATGGGGTTTTGGAAGGAAGTGGCTTAACTGGATATACTTCTGCATATCCACTGTTAAGTTCTCATTAATCATAAATGGTAACTCTGAAGGGTTTTTTCAATCTCAAAGGGGGTTGAGGCAGGGGGACCCTCTCTCACCTTTCCTTTTCATTCTAGCCATGGAAGGCCTCAACCACGTGATTAGGAGAGCAAATGTGAGAAAATGATCAAAATGGTCCTTGATGTATTGGTGTTGCTTTATTTTGGTCCTTAATATATTCTAGGTGATTGAAATAGTCCTTCATGTATGACAAAATGTGTTCATTTTAGTCTTTTATCCTAAATTTAACAATTTAACAATTTACCTTCAAAAACTGTTAAATATAACTGTGGGGCCCACATAACTTACAAAATCCACCATTTTTACCATCTTTATTAGCTCAAAGAAAGAATTTCATGAATTCTAAAACACATTTTTCTCTAACATTTAACCACACAACTACAAAATTATATTGGTTCATCCAGATTACACATGTCCACATAGCTACTTCCTACTTTAATGTTTTAGGGTCTCGCTTCTGGTACAAAATAAAATAAAATTAAATTAATAATAATTTGATCTTCAAAATTTTGTGTCATTTCATTTCAACTGGTTTTTCAACACACCATCTTTCTTTCTCCACATCTCTCTTTTTCTCTCTCTCTCTAAAAACCCTAACTTCTTCTTCTTCTGTAAAATGACAAGATCGGGTATTTAGCCTTCATTGATTCTCATTGTGTTCAATTCTCGGTGCTTCATCTTAATTGCACATCAAAATTGGGACTTTTTTTATTTTTAATTTTTATCTAAGGAGCTAAGTTCAATTAGATTTGCATAATTCTCTTGAATCAGTTGCTAATTCTCCTGGGTTATGGTGAATTATGTACAAATCATCTGTTTTTGATATTGGAAGGTTGGAAAATCTTGAACTGACCCAAATTTGATTCATATTTCAGTCTGTTGGGTTATTTTTCTGCTTTCTGCTTGTGGGTTTGGATTGAATTTGGGATTTTTTTATTGATTTGGATTGAATTGAATCAAGCGATCGAGTTTTTGTTAATTTAGGGTTAATAGTATGTGAATCTTAGAATTCATGAAACTCTTTCTTTGAGCTAATAAGGATGGTAAAAATGGTGGATTTTGTAAGGTATGTGGGTCCCACCGTTATATTTAACATTTTTTGAGGGTCAATTGTTAAGTTTAGGGTAAAAGACTAAATTGAACACATTTTGTCATACATGAAGGACTATTTCAATCACCTAGAATATATTAAGGACCAAAATAAAGCAACTCCAATACATCAAGGACCATTTTGATCATTTTCTCAGCAAATGTCAATGGATGGTTAATTGGTTTTAAAGCTCAAATGCAGGGGAGAATGGAGAATGAAGTGGGGTTACTCATTTATTTTATGCAGATGATTCTCTGATTTTCTGTGAGCCTGAGGTGACACAAATTAGACACATCAGAGCTATCCTCACTATTTTTGAAGGTGTTTCTGGGCTCCATGTAAATTGGCAAAAGAGTTTCCTCTACCCAGTAAACCATGTAAGCAACCTGGAACAGCTAGCTAGCAACCTTGGCTGCAAGATAGCTACTCTGCCAACAAAGTATTTGGGCATGCCTTTGGGTGCACAAAACAAGGACATAGGAGTGTGGAATGATGTTTTGGAGAGATGTGCAGGAAACTTGCAAGGTGGAAGAGTCATTACCTCTCTTTGGGAGGGAGATTGACCCTGGTCAAGCCAGTCCTAGATGCTCTTCCTTCCTACATGATGAGCCTTTTTCCTATTCCAAAAAGCATTGAGAAAAAGATCAACAAACTCAGAAGATCTTTTCTTTGGAATGGTAACAGAGAAAATAGAGGTTACAAGCTAGTCAAGTGGGACATTGTAACTCTTAGCAGGAACATGGGGACTGAATATAAAAAAGCTAAGCCTCCAGAACTCCTGCCTTCTACAGAAATGGTTATGGAGGTTCTGCACTGAAGAGATAGCACTATGGAAGAGAGTCATCATTGCCAAGTATGGACTACAGAGTCATTGGTCTACTGAGGAGGTTCTGGGAACTTTTGGGTGTAGTGTTTGGAAGACCATTAGAAGACTATGGCCACAGTTCAAGGATAACATCTCACTTAATGTGGGAAATGGCAGGAAAATTGAATTCTGGAATGACTTATGGATTGGAGAAGAGTGCCTTGCAACTCTATTTCCAGATTTGGTCATACTCAGCCAGCAGAACAAGGACACAGTTTCTCAGATGTGGAGTCCTCAGGGATGGAATTTCTTGTTTAGAAGAGCCCCCAATGATTGGGAAATAGGGAGAATCACTGCTCTATTTCAGATCCTAAATACCTTCCCAGGCACCTTCAATAAACCTGACAAGCCTATATGGAAATTACAGAGGAAAGGAGTGTTCACAGTGAAGTATACTGGAGTAGCAATGCTGGTCAAAGTAGAATCAGAATCTGGCCTTGGAAATTAATTTGGAAGATAAAAATACCTCTAAAGGTATCATGTTTTGCTTGGTTGGTGTGTAGAAGGGCATGTCTAACACATGAAGTGCTTCAGAAAAAAGGAAGACAAATTTGTTCAAGATGTTTTATGTGTGATCAAGATGCTGAAGTCAATAGACACATGTTCCACCACTGCAAGGTAGCTGCCAATCTATGGAACATGCTTTTTTGCATCCTTGGTGTATGTTAGGTAATTCCACAGACCACCAAAGGTATGCTAGAGAGTTGGAAGGAGATAGGAAGAAGACACTCTACTGAAGACTGGTGGGAGTTAATACCAGCTTGCATTTGGTGGACTCTATGGAAAGAAAGGAATGCTAGATGTTTTGAGGGCAAGAGTAACAATATTGAGAAGATAAGGATGAATAGCCTTAGTCTTTTATATTTTTGGTGTAAATAGGATATGAGGGGGGATATAGAACTTTTTGTTGATTTCATAGGCAATTTGTAATCTCCCTAGGAGTAGGTTTTGTTATGCTCTGATGAGATTGTAAGTGACCTATGATCATCATCTTTTGTGAATACACAGTTACCCTTTTCTCAAAAAAAAAAAAAAGCATTGAGCTAGGAGTTGCTTAGGGGTGTCATAAGGGTGGATATTCTCGCTCCTAAATCCATAAGTTTTCATTTAATTTATTAATTTTAGCTAGAAATGGGTTTCTTGGCCAAGTTTGATAGTTGGGCTGTTTTGGCTTTGATAAAGCTTAGATTGTGCCCATTTTTACTTGATCTAGTTGGGACCTTTTTGGCGGAGTCAATTTCGTGATTCCTTGAGTGGGTCCCACAATAATTTTGGCCTAATTTTAGACCTGAGATTGATTGTTGCATTATGAGGGTCAAAATGATCGTATTGACACCAGAATCACTATTTTGATAGTGTGGCATTGTTTGAAGGCTGCTCAGAAGGGAAAAGCATCGGTTCAAAAGTTTGAAGCGTGTGTATTCACTTCTGAGGCAGGTTATGGCTTACTATCCTTAGACCTTGCTTGTTGATTGTTCTAACATGATAATTTGCTACATGTCGGGTTGATATTTGGCATGATTCCTTGTTCTTATCGTTATTGAATTGATTTGGCCTTATTTTGGTTACTTCGGGTAATGGTTGTGTTGATCATGATTAGTTTGACGTCTCGTTTATTCCCACAAATTGTGAATAGGCTATGATGGCCTTAGTATTGATATTATTGAGCCTTAGCATTGGTTTGGCTAGTATTTGCCTTAGAGGTTGACTTTTGTGGCCCGTGGGACTTGATTCGAGAATGAAAAGAGGTTAGATACAACCCTTCAAGCTAGGTTGTAACCTTCAGGTAGCCCTGTTAGTACATGTGACCGGCTGGCTCTAGCGAGATGACTACCTAGACTTGTTCAGGTCCCTATTCCTTTTTGTGATATAGTTGATCCGAGGTGAGATTCCAAGTGGGGCTAGTTAGTGTTGTTGTTATTCCGACGTAAGATTCCAAAATATACTAGGGTTCTATACAGATGATCCGATGTGAGATTCCAGTAGTAGCTAGTTTTCTTAGTCATTTCGATGTAAGAGTTTCTAAGGATTTCTGATGTAAGATTTCAGACAGGTCTAGTTATTTTGATGTAAGATTTTGGGGTGTGTTAGGTTTCGATGAGGCTTTCTAATGTAAGATTTCGAGAAGGACTAGACATTCCGATGTAGGATTCCAGGGTGTGATAGGTTCCAACAAGGCTTTCTGATGTAAGATTCCAGGGTGTGCTAGGTTCTGACAAGGCTTTCCAATGTAAGATTCTAGGAAGGACTAGCTATTTCGACGTAAGATTTCGGGATATGTTATCCCGATGTCAGATTCCTGGAAGGTGTTGGTGTTTATTACTAAGTTGTGCCTTGTAGTGTAGCTTTTGTGTGTACCTGCCGAACTTATGGGGTTTCGATTAGGTTATTGATTGTCTAATTATTCCTATGATGCTTTGTTTGTGCTTTCTAGGCTTATAGGGTCTAGTTAGGCTTTAGATAGCTTTATTGCATTCGTCGTTTACCTTAGTAGCTTTATTATGATTCATGCCTAGCTATGCCTTTATTGTTGCCTTATTACCCTATTATTTACTCACTTATTATTATGTTATTGTAATCGCGAGTTTGGTTGGTCTTTGATGCCTACTGAGTACCCGTTGTTTTGGTACTCATGCTGCACTCAACATCTTTTTCCCTTACAGATTCGAGCTCCAATCGACTCTATTGATTCCTTGTGTTGTTGTAGCTGGTATTTCGAAGACTGAGGGTGAGCTTATTGGGGTTCGTGGTTGACTCGTCTTCTTATATGTATTTCTGACTAGTCTTTTGTATTTCGAGATAGTCTGTATATTTCTTATATATGCTTGGCCTTTGGTCGTAGCTTTCTCAAATCTATTTTACTATGCTTCTTTCTTTTCTTCGGCTCTCGAGGCTTGTTAACGTTGGTACCGGGCGAAGGGTTGGCTTACCTATTGGTGGGATTTAGTAGGTGCCATCATGACTTGAGTTTTTAGGTCATGACAGTCTCATATCATATTGGTGTGGGGTGGATGAAACGAAAGCTCGTATTAGAGTCTTGTCTGATAAAAAGGTGCCACCAAAACTTAAAGACAAGTTCTACAAACAGGTGGTTAGACAAACTATGTCGTATGGGGCAGAGTGTTGTCCAATTAAGAAGTCTCACGTTTAGAAGATGAAAGTTACAGAAATGAGGATATTGCAATGGATGTGTAGTCGTACTAGGAGAAATGGGATTTAGAAATGAAGATATCATGGGCAAGGTAAGAGTGGCCCCGGTGGAGGACAAGATGCAGGAGCGATGCCGAGATGGTTCGTACATGTGAAAAGGAATTGCATGGGTGTCCCAATGCGAAGGTGTGGGATATTGGCTATGGATGGTTTCAGGAAAGGTAGAGATAGATCGAACAAGTATTGGAAAAGGTGATTAGACCAGACATGGCACAATTTCAATTTACCGAGGACATGACCTTAGCTAGGAGGTTGTGAAGGACAAGGATTAACGTAGAAGGTTAGTAGGTAATAAAATATTGTTTCAGTTATCCTTCCATACTAGTAACCATAATATTACTCCTTTAGTTTTAGGGAAAAGGCATAGATTTCCCCTTAAACTTGTACCGAAAAGTCAGTTACACACTTAAACTACACTGACGATCTATTACACACCTCTGCTATTTAAAAGTGAATTTAATATCACCCTGCTATGTGCAACACCACTCTCATAGTATGTGGTGTATTACACTCGCTACCACATCAGCGCTACGTCAGCGCCATGCCAGATATTTTTATAGCTTTTTTACTTTCTTTTCTTTATTACTTAACTTTTATTTTATTAATTATATTTTACACTAATTAATTCCTAATCAATTATTAAAATTCTCTAATAATTATATCTTCTTCATTGCAAAATGGTAAAGAAGAATTTTTTAGCAATGACCACCAAGGAATTGCCCGCAATCTGGAGTTGATTCGTGGAGTGGGAGAATTCTTCCATTCCCAAATGTACCCATAAGAAGGTTGCTTCAGTTTCTTCCATTGATTGGCCATGGAAACTAAGCTTTCATTTTTATTTGTTGCGACTTGTAGTTGTAAATATTTTTCAGATTTTGGTATACATTCTTTGTTATTTTTTCATGTTCTTCATGGAGATTTCTTAAAATATAGAGATAATAGAAAAATAATTTCCTTCCCATTTTCCATCGATCACTCAATACTCAAAAATGTCCGCCGAAGCCCTACCGATTGAAACCTCCCAAAATTTTACTCCTTTTGGAAGTAATTTTTTTCTTGGTTGCTTCTTGTTATTGGTTTATTTTAAGGTTAATGGGGTGTGAAGAAGAAGAGGAGGGTGGGGTGTGAAGAAGAAGAGATGTGAGGGATAAGGTTATATTTTGATTTTTTATTTTTTTTTCTTTAATAATTCTTTGATGCGCATGGTTTTTTTTTAATTATTATTATTTTTCCATGTCAGCTTTAGGGGTAAATAAATTCACTTTTAAATAGTTGAGGTGTGTAATAGGTCTTCATGGTAGTTTAAGCGTGTAACTGACTTTTCGGTACAAGTTTAGGGGGGAATCTATGCCTTTTCCCTTAGTTTTATGAACTTCGACTATTGTATTATTTTGGTGTAGTTATTGTTCCTTTATTGAAAACAGTCTCTCTACCTCCCAAGGTGAAGTTAAGGTCTAACACTCTATCCTCCCCAGACCTCACTTGTGAAATTACATTGGGTATATTGTTGACACGTGTATCTCACATACATATATACATGGATACATATCTCATCTTCTTCCATGTTCATCGCTTACTTTGAGTTTGAATAAAATTTTAACTCAAACCACCTTAAATCTCCATCAAATCACCCCAAAATTGAGATTCAAACTCTTAAGATGTACCAATCTATTCCAACATCCACTCAAACAAAATTTGATTTTGGAAACCCGAACTTCCAAACTCAAGCTTAAGTGAGCTTCAATGGCTTTCATTGGAGTTTTCGCTCATTATAATTTAAGGTTTTCATGAAATTTTTGTATGAATTTTGAAATACCAATGTTTAATAACCCAAATGCATATGAATTGGTCCTAATAATTACAGGTGTGAGTGTGACTGGAGGTGTGATATTCTTTTCAATTTTATGGTTCTTCAAATAGCGAAGATTGATGTTAGTTAGATGCTCGAGAGCACAGCCAATAGAGAATACAACAGTGCAAGTAAAGAGGACAGCTTGCTAGTAATATTCAAGGCATTGAGAGTGGATCCTAGTTGTGGACAAAAATACAGGAGCATACAAGAGAAATAAGTGCTTCGATTAAGGCTAAAAATGTGAGAATAAGGCAGAAGAAAGAAACAGAGAAAAGGAAGCTTTAGCCAAACTTTGTAATTAAAAAAAGGAAAGGATTTCGGACTAATATTAATAGCAATTTATGAGTTCGGATAATATTGGTTGGTTTTTACTCTGGGTTGCCAAACTGGATAGTTCACTCAAAATAAAATAGGACAAACAAGAAGAGATTGATATATTGTATCTTATATGCGAGGGAAGTGACAGTCCGCAGAGAAGTCTACGGCCTGAAAGTTCGCTCTGCATTCTGCAATAACAAATAAATTTCCCTTGAATATGCCACCTAATTTATCTAATTGTTCCATAGTTAACTAAACTTGTTTCACCCATCGAAGGAGTAAATCCTAACATGGTAATCACAGCTTTATTACTTGATTAGCTAATCCAATCTTATATAGCATCAAATACGAACAAAAGTGACGATCTAACAAAGGTGAAAGTAAATGCGACCACCGAAAACTTATCATCAAAAGAAATTACTATAAAAGCTGACTTTATTTCAAAAGCATATCAACAACACCACTAAGTGATGTACATGAATAGAATAATTTGATGTTAATTGTCTCCTTTATTTTTTCCTGTTGTTGATAATTTATGCCAGTAGTCTCATGCTGCTACCTTAAAATCACAATTGCAAACTCACGAAAGAAAAAAAGGAACACGTAGTAGATAAAGTCATTTTGCCGGAGGTCTGAAAGGACTCTCTCTAGCAGTTGCTTCATTTTGTGAAAATAGAATCTGAAAATGTCAAATACCTTTTGTTCTGGTAACACAAGCACTGAGAAAAGCGAGATTAGATGAGTAATTGAAGGCACGGTTCCATTCTTCATCTCTGCAACACATCATATCATCATTAAGAATAAGTTACATATCCGAGAACATAATATATATAATGAATAAATTGGACCAACAATTTGCCTTTCTTACTATAAATATATATTTCACTTTCCCTGTTCTCTCTTCGTGATTCAACTCCCCCTTCCCCACACAAAAAAATAATAATAAGCAAATATTTACCGATTTAGAATGCAGAATTTGAATTTATCCGAAAATTGGTTGTCGAAAAGGCCTAGCGTCAGATTGTATATACGGTTATATACAGTTCGAGTAACTAAATCAAGCACAGCCGGGTTATCGAATTGTGAAGCGGTGCCGGCACCGTTGTCTATGGATTGACTCCAAACAAACTTGACTGAGCTGAACTGCAAATTCACTAAGCTCACCAGGAAGACAATGATGGCGAGTTGGAATGTGGACGTCGGCGATTTTCTCCGCCGCCGGTGAGTCTCCGCCATAGCACGGTCCGATTAGGGGAAGAAAAGGAAAATGGTGAGAAGTCATGGCGCCTGTGAATGATTAAAAAGAAGGGAACTGCAGAGATAGTGGGTCCCATTTTCTGCATTTCTCTTACGAAGATGACCATGTCTTGGGGACTGGGGTAGCATAAAATATTATTCTACTTCCATTGAACATACCAAACCACCCTTCAATTTCCTTATTTTATATCTTTTTTAACTTTTTTGTTTGACCAAGGCCGCCGGCAAAGTGAAATCTCGAGTATCTTTAGCATAGTTTCGAGGCAGACTAAATTAATCATATTATAATTTCGTATTCCTATGAGATTCAATAGGCAAAGATGATTTTTATTAACATAAATTTCTAAGAACAACTACTATAATTTGGCTAAGGACAGATATTCATATCTCATGAGGTCAAATAGCCCGTCGGATTTTCAACTACACACTTTAATTTTATAGGGTCCTATAATTCCTAAATTGTTTAAAAACTTTAATTATTTCCTCTCTAATTGTTGATCTGGCAAAGTGGATGTATTTCACTCTCTTTGAGAGAGTGAGCAACAAAAATAAATTTGATAAATTTTATTTTTAATTAGTTTTTTATGAATATATGTATTTTTATTTATTTATTATCTTTCTTCTTTCTCTCACCCCATTGTCATCATTGTCACTGTTCCAATCGGATCTTCACGCCGAAGCTTCGACCAACAAACAACAGTGAAACAACCAAACCACCTACACCATTGGAGCAGCAACTTCACCAAATCAAAACCCCTTTTAGCTGTCTCTCTTCCTCGTCACTGTTGACAAGCAGCAAGACGCCGATCTGGCGAACCAACAAACACCACACCTCTTTTTGCTTCTGACAACAAACAACCAGCGAAATCTCAATTAATTTATTTTTTCTTTGGTGGTGGAATTGAAATTGAATTTACGATGATTTTGATGTCTTTTCAATCTGAAGCTTTATTCTCAAGAGAAAATGGTGGATAGTTCTTTTAGTGGGTGAAAAAGATAATGATGAAGGTGGAGGAGATGATAAGGAGAGAGGTGGAGGTGGACACGGAGGTGGGGGAAGACCCCCACTGTATCCATCAACATTTTCTCCAAATCAAGCTTACACAAAAAATTAGGGTTAAAAAAATGGTTGAAGAAATGAAGAAGACGAAGGAGAAATTATTTTTTAAAAAAAAGAACAATTGGTGAAATACACGTGTAAGTGCGTGTGTTTCACGCACTTGACATTTGACTGGTTATGGCATTTCAAGGGGGTATATATTTCACTTTTAACCCGTGAAGTTAATATGTGTAGTTGAGAATCCAACCATAGATTGGGGGCTATTTGGCCATTTTCTCTTAATATATGATGTCAAATTTAATATTGAAGAAGAGACGACTCAAGTTATAGCATGGATTTTTTTTCGTATTTAAAACCTACATATTTTGTTAATGAATCCATATTTTCTTTGGCTACAACAGTAGGGAAGACATGGCAACTATTAACAAGACAAGACTTAGTTATGCTAAGGTCTTCAGGTGAATCTATTCTTTGATTTCCTGAAATTTGTGGAGATGGAAATTATCAATGATGTTACTAAAACGTCAAAGAGTAGAACATGTTAAGATACAATATGACACGTTTCCTAAATATTGTAAAGAGTGCAAGCTTCAAGGTCATGAGTCATGACGAAGAAGAATGTGGAGTGCTTCATCTTGAATTAGGACAGAAGTTGGAGGATACTGAGACAATGGGCAAGCAAAAAATGGAGGAAGAAGGAACAATTGTTCCAATGAAAAATCAAATGAGGAGAAATGGGTATAAAAGGAAACAGTGGAACCAACTCATAGGGTATTCACAAGGCAAAACAATAATGTTATGAGATATATAGCTAAAACACCCACACAAAAAAGAGCTACTACTGCTAATCCTTTTGTCGTCTTGATTGATGATGACCCACAAAAAGTACCAGAGAATGAAGGTACAACAGAGAATAATAAAGAGCACAATATTGAAGCAACTAGACACTAATGGGTCAATTAAGACATACGAAAGAGAGGTCTATTGGTGATAATATCGCTCTAGAGCAAGGAAAATAATTCAACAAGAGTACATACACACATATAGGAGAAGATGATGAGTTCACGATTTGGACTCATTTAGGGCTTTATTTTGATAGATTTAGTGTCCTCAAATGCATATTTTGTCTCAATAACTGATGTAAATCCTTAAGTTTTAGGTATTTGGAGTTTGAGGCAAAGCATGGACACTACTTGGCAAAAAAGAACAAAACGGCTGAAGAAGGAAGAAAAGACGGCCTGAGGATCGCCTAAAGCATTAGGCGAGTCGCCGAATGGCCTTAATATCGCCTAATGTTCTAGTGTGTTGAGCCCTGAAAGGAAAAGATCAAGTCGGCGGTGAAAGGAGCAGTCGGCGCGTCGCCGAGCAGTTCCGCGAAGCTGTACTATATCGCCCAATGATTCAAAATGCGAAGATGCTGAAGGCAAAAGTTGAAAGGCGATGAACCAAATCAAAGGGCGGATCGCCAAGTGTATCGGTGATCCCGACTAACTGCATCGAGTGGTCCTTCGCAACACAAATTTTTGAAAACTATAAATACTCATTTAATTATGTAGCTTAGTATCGATCAATTAAGAAATTTATCAAATTGTAGAGAATTACTGAGACTTAGAATATTTTCCAGTTTTTAGTTCTTAGAGTTTTTTAAGAGACATTGTTTTTGAGCTTGAAGGTTTTTAACTCCAAAAAATTGGAAGTAGGTATCCAAGAATCTTCATCCTAGACGTGTTTAAAGACATTTTCTATCATACCCACTTGATGGAAACACTTGTTGGTATTGATTTCTATCTCTTTTTCATGTCTAGCTAAAACCCCAATTCTTGGGGTGTGATTTTGTGAATATGGGTTAAATTTCCTGTTGGGTATTGCTTATTGTTAGTCTATTTTCTGGTTAAATGTGATTTTGTTTAGTAGTTGTGTTTGAACTTAATGGGATTGTAGTTGCAAATACAATTTCATCTTAGTGTTTTTGGCTTGCTCGAGAGAGAGGTTTTAAAACTAAGACTACTAAATTGATAGCCGGTGGTTATTGGGTCATTGTGGGTTCAGCTCGAGAGAGTGAATCCTAGACCTTATCCCACACATTCAGCTCAAGAGAGTGAATGGGCTAAGGCGGAGGCTGTGCTTAAATGCTGCAACTCGGTGTTCGAGAGAAACCGAGTTGATTCGGGGTAAGTTGCTCGAGAGAGAATTTACCTCCACTAAAGTCTGGCCTAGTTACAAATATTCAACAATTTACTATCAATAGCATTTACCCAATAGTATATTTTATCACATATTCCTATCACATCCCAAGAATCCTATCTCCCTATCTCGCATCTTCATATTTTTGTTGTTTTTGTTCATTAGTTGAATACCAAACCCCCCATTGATAGTTGACATTTGTGTCACCTTTAGATTTAGTATGTTTTTATTCGTTAATGTTTATAGCTATGATTAATTAGAACTTGATTTTACTTTTCTATTTGATTCTCGACTACTAACCACTCCCTTGGGACTCAACCCCAACCCATTCGGTTGGGTTATATTACTGCACGCGATCATTGACACTTGAATTAGAAGTTGTGTCTTTGATTACGTCAAACATCAAAATGGTGCCGCTGCCGGGGAGTGGTGTTAGTTGAGAATCTTTAGTTAAGTAGTATTTTTGTTCTTGTAAATTATAGTGATACTTACTTAATATTTAGTTTTGTTTTTGCTTGTTTGTGTTGAAAACATGAAGTATGAGAGTAAATGGCAGCCAAGTAGGCCATCAAGATGACATCAAAAACCTCAACGATGTCAACGAGCCTCATGCTAACGACCCCCATCTCATGGGAGGTATTGGTGCCATTCGCTTGCCTCCGACCAAAGGGAATGCAGTATTCCACATCACGAGTACCATGTTACAACTCTTGCAACTAAAGGGGCTTTTCAGTGGTTTGGCTATGATCTTAGGCGTATTTATGCGCCTAATAACCAATTTATCCCATATATTTAGCTAAGTTTGAGAGCACTTTCTTAGTCGGAACTGAGATTTGAGAGTCTTTTGATGTCTTTTCCTCTAACCAATATGATTAGATGTTTCAGGTGAAAAACAAAGAAGAATGAGCCAAAATAGGGCACCTGGACAGAGGTCGGAAAATAGAAGACGAAGTTGCAGAGGAGAATGGCCAAGAAGTTGGAAAATACACTAAGAGGGAGCAGCTCCGCGTCGCGGAGCTGAAACTTGCATGCAGAAAAGGAATTCCACTTAATAGTGGAGTGTGCGTTAGGAGCGCGTCGCGGAGGAGATCCGTTTGTGTACAAATTGAGGCGAGGGAATAGGTCCGCGTTGCGGACCTGGACACCAGAATTTGGTCACGTGTTTTATTCCAGACTATAAATAGTCTAGTTGTGTTATTTTATCATTATCCAGTTTTTAAAAAGATGAGAGAACATCGATTTGGGCGATTTGGCTAACACTTTCTAGGGCTTTTCTTCTACTCCTTCATTTTGGTAAACCCTTTTATGATCCATAAATATTATTTGATGATCTTTTGTTCTATGAGTAGCTAAATTCCTTTATTCTAGGGTTGTAGCTACGATTAATGGTATAATAGTATTTGTTTCTAGCATGAGATGGGTTTTCTTGTGACTTATGCTTACATTCTTGTTTAACTATTTTAATGACTGATCTACATTAAAATAAACTCATTGTCCACTCTTGAATTCGGAAGATGAATAGATGGATAGACCAAGGAATGTGAGAAGCGTGTTCATTCTAGAGTAAAGTTAGAGTGTTTCGTATATAGGATAGTCTTATACTTATATACCGTGCTTGATTAATGTGCAAGATGATAGCTTAATGCTCTGCCATTGGTTCATGCCTATCCCCACTCAACGATGTAGTTAGGTTATCGATGGTGGTAGGCAATTAGAGATCGGGAGATCATAATCGTAAAATGAACCTTGCAAATCCATAATGAGGTTAACCCGTCGAATGCTAGGATAAATTAATATTATGCCGAAAATCGGGTTATGCTACAACCCTGGTTTACTTTCCCATATTGTGAAATTCTCTTGTTTGAAACTATTTGATTGTAGTAAGTAATTTTTGAGATTGTTCAACTTAGTAGATATAAACAAATTTCTAAAATTATTTGTCACATAAGTAAATTTATTTTAGACATAATAAAGTTGTTATTTGTTGATTTGAAGTCCTTTGGGTTCGATAATTCGGCTCGAAAGAGTCGGTGTACTACTTGAGTGACCACGTGCACTTGTGTGTGCTTTTGGACGCAACAAGTTTTTGGCGCCGCTGCCGGGGACTGTAAATTGGCAGATATTTAATTTTCGAGTGTCTAAATTATTTGTACAAGTGTTGACAACTTGATCTTGGCTCTTCATTTCGCAGGTTGTGTCAGGTTTTCACACTGAAAGACGACCAGGACTTGGTAGAGCCTCTAGCTGAATCAGAGAGATTTGTTCATTACCAGAGAAGGCAAAGAAAACTCACTTATCATGTTCCATTTGTGGCTAGTGAACCAGAAACTTCAAAAGAAAAGGAGGATCAAGACCCACCTGCAGTGATGGCAGAAATGAAAGTGCGAAATGTGGCAATCCCACAGACCACCAATGTTACCTCAAGTATTCAGAAACCTGCACCTGGTGGGAGGTTTGAATTGAAGCAGAACATGGTGCAACTATTGCACACAAACGGGCAGTTCACTGGTCTATCTCATGAGGACCCACGAGTGCATATTTAGAACTTCCTCGAGATTAATGACACGTACACCCCAACTGGAGTGAACTCTGATTATGCGAGGCTCACATTATTTCCCTTTTCTCTACTAGGGGAAGCAAAAAGATGGCTGAACTCTGAGCCCGCAAATTCCATAACAACTTGGGATGATCTTGCCCGGAATTTCCTGATAAGGTTTTTTCCATCCGGGAAAACAGCCAAGCTGAGAAGTGATATATTAAGCTTCCGACAGAAGGGAGGGGAAAACTTGTACCAAGCTTGGGACATGTTTAAGTCCCTGCTGTTAAGTTGTCCACATCATCATCAAGCTAACAAAGTGTTGGTCCATACCTTCATTGAAGGGTTGGAACCAAACACGGAAATCTTACTTGATTCTACTGCAGGTGGACAAGCGTTGGAGAAAACTTATGCTAAGCTGTTTACATTGATTAATAGAATTTCACAGGGTAACCCCGAGTGGAATGGATGAGGAGCTAAACCGGTCGTACAAAAGACTGCTTAAGTGTTGGAAATGGATGTCGTGACAGATCTGACTGCACAGATTTCAACAATGCAGAATATGATGACTACTCATTTCAGCAATATGTCACTAGGACAGCAGCAAGCTCAAGTTAATATGGTGAAGCAACCACAAGCTTAGTGTGAAGTATGTAGAGGCGAAGATCACAGTGCTGAGGTATGTGGAGCAAACCCAGAATCTGTTCATTTTGTAGGTAATGCTCAACGATGAGGAAATCACCAGAACTATGGAAATACTTACAACCCAAGATGGCGGAATCACCCAAACTTTTCATGGGTGGTAATCAAAATCAACATCAAGGACATAACCAATACAGGCCACAAGGTAGTGGACAACATTATGGAAATCAGCAAAGCCATGGAAATCAGCAAAACCATGGTAACCAACAGGCTGCCAAGCAAGGTGATATGATTGTGGAGGAGATTCTAAAACAAATCATGGATGATCAATCTAAGTTGGCAGCAGATGTGCGAAATAATCAATTGGCGACTCAGAATTTGGAGAAGCAGTTTGGGCAGTTTGCTAGTGCCCAAAATTTCCGACCACAAGGGGGTTTGCCTGGAAATACCGATCCAAACCCGAAACAGGTAAATGTTGTGAGTACTTGGAGTGGTCGTCCACTGGTGGAGCTAATGCCGAAGGAAAAAATTGTTGAAGAAAAAGGAAAACAGGTAGATGAAGCGGAACCAAGTGTGCAAAGGGTGAATGAGGAACCAAAAGCAAAACCACCTCCTCCATTCCCACAGAAATTTTAAAAGTAAAAAGAGGAGGAATGTTTCGGTAAGTTTATTGAATTACTTAAACAAGTACATGTTAACTTGCCTTTGATTGATGTGTTGCAAGGCATTCCTAAGTATGCCAAATATGTGAAAGATGTGGTAGCCAACAAGAGTAGATTGGCTGAGTATACAACAGTAGCACTCACAGAGGAGTGCAGTTCTAGGATCCAGAATAGGCTCCCAATTAAGTTGAAAGATCTAGGGAGTTTCACTATTCAGATAACAATTGGATAGTGTATTGAGGTAAGAGGGTTGTGCGATTTGGGCGCAAGTATCAATTTGATGCCTACGTCCATGTTTCTCAAATTGGGACTACGAAGACTCAAGTCCACAACTATTATGTTGCAGTTAGCGGACCGTTCGGTGGCAAAGCCAGATGGCGATATTGAAGATGTCTTGGTTCAAGTGGGAACTCTGATTTTCCCCGTGGACTTTGTCATTTTGGATTCTGAGCCTAACCCAGAGGTCCCATTTATTTTGGGACACCCATTCCTAGCAACAAGAGGTGCATTAATTGATATGGCGGCCGGTAGACTAACAATGAGGGCTCATGACATAGTCGAGGTATTTAATGTTTACAAGGCAATGAAGTTGTCTGCAATATATGAGGAGCTGTCAGCAATTACAGTCATTGATGAGGAAATGACAGCAAAATATGTTGAAGCCCGAGACCCTTTAGAGAAAGTGTTAATTGGACAAGACATTGAGGGAGATGCTGAAGCCTAGGAGTTGTCTAACGTTCTAGATGTCCCGAATATGAGTATGCTTCACAATTTTGTTGAGCCATCACTACAAGAAAATTAGCCTCTAAGGAAGGGAAATCTAGTCCTTGAAAGTTAAAATCTGGTCCCAACCGAGCAATCGAGACCAGAAAATTTTGGTCCTCACTAGTCCTAGAAAGTGCCGTCGCTACTGGTCAATAAGGACGAGTTCAAAAAACTGGTCCCTGAATGATTTTGAGACGACAAAAAACACTGGTCGTGAAATACTTTTAGAGACTACCGATCTAGTCTCAAATGGCCTGGTCGTGAAGTACTTTTAGGTCGTTAAACCTCTTTTGCGACCTTCCGCAACCTAGTCCTAGAAACTCTTTAGAGACGAGTGTGACCTAGTCCTAGAATAGCGTTAGAGACCATTAACAATCTGGTCCTAGATTAGCTTTAGCGACCATAGCAAACTGGTCATACAGTAGTTTTAGGGACGGTCAACAACTTGGTCCTAAAATTTCTTTAAAGACGAGCATCAATTCTAGTCCTAGCTTATGAGTTAGAGACGAGCAACAATTGTGGTCCTAGATTGACCTTTAGAGACAGTCAATAATTATGGTCTCTAACTAATCACCATTATCACAAGAATTTAACAAATATCACATTAATTACAACTAAAAATGTGGATACAAAAGATGATAAAGAAAGGGTTGTAGGGCGATAGAAATAAAGAGTGCGATCAATTACAATAAACTTGTGAGCATCACATGATGTAAGTTTCAATATTTGCGTAATCAACAAAAAAACTTAGATAACATCCAAGGTTTTGCATAGCATTCATAGCAAAGTAAGAATGAGTTATAAGTCCATCTTCTAAGCTTGTATCTTCATTGAAGAATGAACAAAAGTTGAGCAAAAAACTTAAAGTTTAGTCTTTGTCATGTGATATCCAGAAACATCTACAAAAGCTACAAAAAATAAGAAAAATATATATTAGAAAAACTTTTAGATACTTAAATCAAGAATCCAACATCTAGTTTGGAGAACCACACCTAAATAACGTTTAGTAAAAAATAGAAATAAATGAATAGAAAGATAACTTAAGAGAGGAGATGGATGAACAACAACTTGGCAGAAAAGTGTAAAAAAAAGGGAAGCTGGCAGCAATATTGTTATGTTGCAGTTGTGCAGGAAATTTTATGTGAAATAGATATATACACCTGACACTTACCAATAAGCCTCTCTAGGAGCACGATAAACATGAATTGCATGTCCAAGGAAGAGTTATCATAATGGAGAAACAAGCTTTGAGGTAAACTAACACAATGAGTCAAAATTTCCCCTCCCCTCAAAAATTCCGAACAACGAAGATTAAAGTAATTTCAAGGAACCTCAGAAAACTAGATACAATGAATTAACAGCTGCTAGAAGATCATACCATCAATACCCAATACTTGATAAATCTAACAAAGACGGTATCTAACTAACAATGACACTTAAAAAGAAAGGTAATCGTAATTCTGGAAAGCAAAATGCAAAGTTAATACCAATCAACAATGCATCAATCCTAAACGAAGTTCGTATATCAATCCCAAACTAGATTGGAAGTTAATCCCTCCTTCAACATTCAAGGACTGCACACATGGATACATACCAAAAAATAAAAGATGAGAAATAGTAGTGCAAGTATCGATGATCCTTGAACTTCTTCCATTTGAATGGAGTTTCTTCGAGGAATTCGTAATGGATTATGATAAAATGGGATATTCAGGTTGCCCTGTTCTTGCATACATGATTTCTTTGTAGTATGTTGCAAGAGGTTCTTCAATCTGGAAAAATTAAAGAGCTTTCACAATTTAATTTCCATAATATCTAGAGGGTTGTACTTTCTTTACCTTCTCTTGTCCTCACTGTCTAATTGCTATTGCTCTAGTTACTACTCACCACTGGTGTAAAAGGGAGTTTGCAATTCTCGTGATGGATCCTAATGCAATATGTGGAGCTGCTACAGTGTCAAGATATTCTATTACAATCTAGTTCATGGTCTTTTAGAAAAGGTGGCTTCATTCATTGAACATTTAAAATGGAGCTCTCACCTTTTGTTTAAGGATGCGTTGATGTGAAGTTGGTCAAATTCTCCATTCCACTAACCTTTTTTCTGCACACTTTATTCCTCTTTCTCTATTAGGTTACATTGTTTTTTGAGCAATTCGACGTAAGAAACTCCTCCCTAGTTCGATGGAAAACTGATGATATCTGATTTAATCTTGAAGAATGGTTTCTGTCTTAGTTTTTGGTAGTATGCTAACTTTTTTGGCAGTGCAGAAAATTTAAAAATAAGGTTATGTTGCAGTAGTGCAGAAAGGATATCTTAAGAGACGAGCAGGACGAACAACAATCAAGCAAAACATGGTAAAATAGAGAAGCTGGCAGCAATGTAGAAAATTTAAAAATAAAGTTTTTGCCGTTATGCAGAAAATGAAAAACATAGCCCATCACAATTAAAGAAAGTTGAGTAGTGCAGATATTCAAAAACAGATCCCATCTCTACAGTTACTAACTATATAGAAAATAAATTAAAAAAATCAGGTATATTTTTATTAACTTGGTAAGGTGAATAGGCAATGGTCATTCAATTGAAACAGATGATGTTGTAGGTGGGACATGTGATTGTCTCATCTTCTATGGTAGACAAGCAATCATTCAAAGATTTGTTTTCCTCATTCAAGAATTTGTTTTCTTCATTCAAGGATTTGATATCCTCTCGAGTTGAACGTAGCACGGACAATAATTCAGCCTTTGAAGAAGTTCCACCTTTCAAGTTTTTTGCCTGTACTCCACCCCCTAATCCAAATACATGGCTACGAGTTTGAGGTCCACAACATTTTTCAACAATCTCTATAATAGGTAGAGATGGATCTGCTTGATCCATTTCTTCGAGTTGAGCCTAAGAGAATGTTGGATTGGCTTGTCCTTCACATATTTTGCATGCAAGTGTCCTCTCCATTTGTTCCATAACTCATTCATCCATCCCAAGATATGATCACGATGATCATTCATATCAACACTCTCAAATTTATGCTACAACAATTGAAACATGAGTTGAGTTATTATCTACAAGTTTGATCTCTTGTTTCTGAACAATTGGTTCCCAAATTATAAGAACACTCTAAGGTACTTGATTATAGATTCTTTATCTATTACAATTGATTATCCATACTAGCTATTGTAGATAGACTTCTAAAATAAGAAACATTAGCTAAATGGACAAGAACACATGACATATCATGTAGCACTAAATAATATGAATCATGTGTATATTTATTACCTCAACGGCTGCCCACATATGATTCAACTTTTCTTGCTTAATATCACGCCACGATGATACTCCCAAGGGACAAATATTACGATCACGAATAAATTTTCCCAAATGCCTCGAAAATAGATTGCTATTTTTTCGAACCGTTCTATTATTGTAAAAGGTTACTTTCAGCTTTTGTCCAACTTCAAGTGAAGCAACTTCTTTGCACATGTTGCTTCCTCAATTTTTTTTACCTTTGTAGGATTAGATGAACCTACAATTGCATAATTTGAGAAAAACTATAGAAATCAAACTCAATTCAAAAACTTAATAATATAAGAATTTAAGATATCATACCTTTTCCAGTTGTTGGAGAGTGTTTCATATTGATCAATAGATGGAGGCAATGAAACATTGGTTTGCATATCCTCTTTCTCAAGAACATTTTTTTTTTTGCATTTCTTGACTAGAGGAGAAGGTAGAACTCGATTTTGTTCTTTTAGAAGTAGTTTGCATATGTTGATTAGCATAAACACCACTCTTGTTAAAAGATCCCACTTCAGATTCAGAAATTCCTAAGGATGAGCTCAAAGATCCAAATATTTTCTCTAGTCCCTTTCTTAAAGTTGCTCACTAACCATACAGTTCCCCAATCTGCCTAAGCCAAGCATTTCACCCATTTCCAAGAAAAATGAAACAAAAGAAGACAAAACAACTGGCAGTTTGCTATTTAAAAAAGAAAATCATACTAAGTTATGAAAAAACTTAGTTCTCTTGGCACCATAATAAGAACTTTAATAATCAAAAGGAATTAATTCATTGTGACTCAACTCTCATCATTTCCCCATACCTAGTCCACCGACTCCTATTATTCTTCCTCTAGATCACCACAATTAACTTCCTAAGGCATCAGAACAGTCCATTATAGTTCATTTATACCGTTGTTAAGACAAACCTTCTAGTGCACTTAAAGAGTAATAGATGCACCGGGAACAAAAAGCTGAAGTCACAGAGGGTTTGCATTGGAAAATCACTTGGTAATACAACTACAAACGTGCCTCAATACTCAAGCTAGTTTGGATCGTTATTGGAATTCTCACTGACCATACCACTCAATTCAGAATCATATAAATTCAATAATTTAAAGATTTGGGTTCTCATACAATAGAAATTCTTTAAATTTTCTAGAGTGCGCATCCATTATTCAAGAATATAGTTAAAACAAGGTGGGAAGCACATATAAGAGGGTGTACAATGCTAAGAGTAGTGAAAAAATTTAAATATATGAAGAAGGAGTTGAAAATGCTTCATAATAGATGCAGCATGGGATTATTTCTGAGACTCAGGCTGTTGTTTCTGCATCACAAGTTCAATTATTTATTCGAGATTATGTGAACAATAGGTTCAGTAACCAGGTAAAACTCACTCACCAAGTAAAAATACATTAAATACAGAAAGCAGGAAAAGATACAGAAGGTAGGAAAATATTTCTCTTCAATACAATTCAAGATTTTCCTTATGGGGTGAAGTAAAAGAATACAAAATATCTTACTTGTTTCAATTTCATTGATGTACTTTTTAACTAGATCACTGAGGCAAGAAACTCTTAGAAGACGTATTCATTTTCTCACCCAAAGATTTAAGCCCTCGTCCCCATCCCTTTCCTATAGCACCAGGCGCGATAAATGTATATCTGATAGTACTCTTCATATTAGAACCGACCTCATTTTTAGTTTTCAATGGTTTCATCTTGAACCTGCAAAAAGAGTCAAAAGTCAAAAATTGAACACAAATCAAAATTTCCCACCAGAAATACTTTCTGGAACACAAAATTACAAATCACAACTAAGCAATACTTTATGGAACACAAAATACTACATGTAGTTAGCCGCTGCATATACATATAGAATTAAATTCTAATGCCAAATAAATCAATTTTGTTCTTTTCAGGTTCATCATGATGCTTCCTCTTTAAATATGGCGAAGTGACAATTAGATTGCTTAATGAAAGGGTAATAGTAATTGAACTAGATGGACAGCAAAACTCAGCTCCATCACAAAATGCAAGGTTTGGCGTTTTGCATCTACAAGGAGCTAAAACTATTCTCACATATTGATGTAGAAACTCCAGTATATGAGTCCTCCATTAGATTTAAATTCAACATGAAAAGTGGGACACAATAAACGACAATACAAGTGAGAACATACATGCTCGAAGCTTATGCAAGTGATGCTAGAAAGTCATTTGTTCTGATCACTTAGTTGTAGCAGAAAATAACTTCTTACAGCAAAAATAGTAAAATAAGAATGTTCATTCAGCAAGCAGTAAGGCTAGTTATTGGTTCAAATAATCAAAAACTTTTCATACTAAATCTGTAAAATTCTAAATCTCACTCACCCACTCTCTTGACATATCTTTTTCTACCCTCATTCCCTATATTCTATGGAATATATTGCTTAATCGTAACCATAATGTTTTTAACGCCCATCATGACTTTGTTTCCCTACGCGAGCTCCTCTTTTGAGTCGTTGAATATACTAACTTGGTTGCTCCCCTGCCCATACAGCCACCCAATGATCCTGTGTGCCTTGTTGTACACCTCCTCCCTTGCATTCTTTTAAATTGAATATCGATGGAGCCATCGACCTAGACACTACTGTTAGAGGTGCTGCAGCTGTTTGGGTATTTGGTTACACCCAGCCCCTTCATCTCACTAAGGTGCTCCATGCGGAACTTTTTGGCCTATACCATGGACTGATCCTTGCGACATCATTTCACCCCTCTAATTATCGAAACTGATTCACAGGTACTACTTGATTTATTATGCTCGAATAACCCAAAGTATCTCACTATTTTATCTACTTGCAGAGACATGTTGGCTGAGTTGTCGGGCACTGAACTTCGCCACATCTATAGGACTACAAATACTATGGCAGATGTACTGGCGAATCATGGCAAGTCCTTATCTTACTCTTCAGTTTATGACCTTACCACCTATGTATCCCCCCCTCTTTTTTATTCCCTATGTCCCTAGTACTTAAATGAACATAGTGCATGTACCCTGCTGCAGTTTTATCTTTTCCTACTATATGCTATCCTTTATTATATATAATATAACAAATGCCTGTTCTAGCAAAAAAAAAAAAAACTAGTATATAAATATCACACACACATATTTCTCTTGCTTAATAAGTTATATGGAAAAGGTATGGACCTTATAGATACAATACATCTATTTGCGAGTCTCGCCTCCCCTACTTTAAAGTTACATGTAATAGGTCTAGTTCTTTTTTCTCTTGCAAAATATCACCATCGAAGACAGAAAACTAGTATATATTGTTAGCGAAACAATTAGACTTTCAAATAAAATATGCACTCTATACAAAAGATGAATCGTCAGTCACATACAACAGTTAACAAAATCAAGTCACTATTAGAAACTCAACCTAATAACCTTTCACTGATTGTAGATAAGAAAACAGATCAGATTAAGAAACTTTTAAACTATCTCATGTTAGAAAATCAGAAGAACAAGAAGAAGAGTAACTTAAATAAAACAATAAAAAATCCATCAATATAGTTTATGGAATTCGAAAAAATAGAAACTTGATTAGAAGAAGAAGCAAACTTGTATCTATTTTACCGAGCAAGTGAGCAGCAACTAAACGAGTAAGAAGACAGAGTTGCGATTGAAAGTACTTTGATGTTCAGATTGAGTCGGACGTTGTAGTTGAGAAACAATGATCGATTGAGCAACTATAAGAAGCTGCGACCAGGAGCAGAAGAGCTTTTTTCCTTTTTACGTTTTACCTAGGGGTTTTTCCTTTTTGGCTAAAAAAGAACTGGCGCCTAAATTTTGGTGAAAAAACAAAAAAATAATTAATTCTTTAATATTAAATTTTGGCTGGAATGGCTGGAAGTCGGGCGCTAATTTTTTTTATTATAATTTGGGACCAGTTAATATGTTATTTAGGGACCGGATTAAGTATCTTCGCAATAGAATATACAAATAAGGACCGGAATATAATCTTGTCTCAATACATATATCTTTAAAGATGGAATTAGTAGCTCGTCCCTAAATGCTGGTCTTAAATAAGCATTTTTCTTGTAGTGCATTAAACAGAGTCTTGGGGCCACCTCCCAAGCCATCAATTAAGGAAGCACCAAAGTTGGAGTTAAAGGCTCTTCCTTCTCATCTCAGGTATGTATTTTTAGGTGCCAATGAATCTTTACCTGTAATTCTTTCTTCTGCTTTGTCTGATTGCAGGTTGAGGCATCTCTAAAAATATTGAGGAAGAGGAAAAAGGCGATAGGCTGCTAGATGGCTGACATACATGGCATCAACCAAGCTTTATGCATGCACATGATATTTGTGGAGGAGGGTCACAAGTCAAGTGTCCAACCTCAGCGCAGACTAAACCTAGTGATGAAAGATGTGGTGCACAAGGAGGTGATTAAATGGTTCGATGCGGGTATTGTATATCCGATTTCCGACAACAAGTGGGTCAGCCCAGTTCATTGTGTGCCTAAAAAAGGAGGCATGATGGTGATCACTAATGAAAAAAATGAGTTAATTCCAACCAGGGCAGTGACAGGGTGGCGAATATGCATGGATTACTGGAAATTGAATGAGGCCACCAGAAAGGATCACTACCCGGTTCCTTTTATTGATCAGATGCTGGACAGGTTAGTTGGGCAAGAATAATATTGTTTCCTGGATGGCTATTCAGGAGACAACCAAATTTTGATTGCACCAGAGGACCAGGAGAAAACTATAGTCACTTGTCCGTATGGGACATATGCGTTCAAGCAAATGCCGTTTGGGCTATGCAATGCTCCAGCCACCTTCCAAAGATGCATGATGGCTATCTTTCATGATATGGTTTGAAGATTTTGTAGAGATATTCATGGATGATTTCTCAGTTTTTGGGGAGTTTTTTGATAGGTGTTTGGAAAATTTGGACAGGGTGCTGGCTAGATGCTAGGAAACTAATCTCGTCCTAAACTGGGAAAAATTTCATTTCCTAGTGAATGAAGGGATTGTATTCGTCCATAAGGTGTCAAAGAGAGGGCTGGAAGTGGATCCGTGCCAAAGTGGAAGTTATTGAAAAGCTACCGCCCCTAATCTCTGTTAAGGGGGTGAGAAGCTTTCTGGGTGATGTTGGTTTCTACAGGAGATTCATCAAGAATTTCTCTAAGACTGCAAGACCTATGTGTAGTCTCCTAGAGAAGGAGATGACATTTATATTTGATGAGCAGTGCATTCAAGCTTTTGAAGCTTTGAAGAAGAAGTTGATAGAAGCTCCAATCCTAACTTCCCCAAATTGGGAGTTTCCTTTTGAACTGATGTGTGACGCAAGTGATGTGGCTGTGGGAGCAGTGTTGGGGCAAAGGAAAGAGAAGGTGTTTCACTCAATATATTATGCAAGCAAAACACTAGATGCAGCCCAAACCAACTACACAGTGACTGAAAAAGAAATGCTTGCCTTGGTCTATGCTTTTGACAAATTTAGATCTTACCTGGTAGGGACTAAAGTTGTTGTTTATACTGACCATGCAATTATCAGGTACTTGTTCAACAAGAAGGATGCAAAGTCGCAGTTAATCAGGTGGATTCTATTGCTGCAAGAGTTTGACATAGAGATAAAGGACAGAAGAGGTTCTGAAAATCAAATTGCAGATCACTTGTCAAGATTAAAGAGTTCGTCACATGTGGGAAAGGAAGGTCATATTTGGGAAGAGTTTCCTGATGAACAACTATTGGCGCTAGAGGTAACCGAACTACTATGGTATGCAGACATTGTAAATTATTTGGTTAGCGGATTGTTTCCACCAGATGCAACCACACACCAAAAGAAGAGGCTGATTTATGATGCTCGATTCTACATAGGGGAGAAGCCTTATCTCTTCAAGCAAGGGCCAGACAAAATGATGTGAAGGTGTGTGCCTGAGTCTGAGATGAGACAAGTGATGGATAGTTGCCACTCGTTCGCATATGGGGGTTATCATGGAGGTGATCGCACTGCACATAAGGTGCTCAATCAGGTTTTTTCTGGCCCACTTTGTTTAAAGATGTTACAGGGTATGTTAAAAATTGTGATCAATGCCAAAGGATGGGGTCTATTTCCAGACGACATGAGATACCTTTGCATAACATCTTGGAGGTTGAAATATTTGATGTCTGGGGATCTACTTCATGGGACCATTCCCTCCATCGAATGGAAATCAATACATACTTGTGGATGTGGACTATGTGTCAAAGTGGGTTGAAGCAGTAGCTTTGCCGACTAACGATGCTAAAGTGGTGCTGAAGTTTCTGAAGAAGCACATCTTCACTCAATTTGGAACTCCTAGAGAAATAATCAGTGATGGAGGGACACACTTCATAAATCAATTGGTGAAGAATATCTTAGCTAAATATGGAGTCAGACACAAGGTAGCTACAACATACCACCCTCAAACTAGTGGCCAGGTAGAAGTGTCAAACAGGAAAGTGAAGCGGATTCTACAGAAAACAGTGAATGCCCAAAAAAAATAATTGGGCAATGAAGCTTGATGATGCATTATGGGCATACTTGACCGTTTATAAGGTACCAATAAGGACTTCTCCCTATCACTTGGTGTGTGGTAAATCGTGTTACCTTCTAGTTGAATTAGAACATCAGGCTTACTAGGCAATGAAGAAGTTGAACCTGGACCCGGAACTAGCAGGGAGAAAAAGGATGGGTCAGCTACATGAATTGGAAGAATTCAAACTCCATGTGTATGAAAATGCTAAGCTGTATAAGGAGAAGACTAAATGATGGCATGATAAGCATATTGTGGCTCGACTTTTTGAGCCTGGGCAAAAGGTATTATTGTTTAACTCTAGATTGAGGTTGTTTCCAGGTAAGTTGAAGTCAAAATGGAGCGGACCATTTGAGGTGGTGCACATGACCGACCACGACACTGTAGAATTATCGAATGAAGGTAAGCAATCCACATTCATCGTGAATGGACAGAGGGTGAAGCATTATGTCGGACAAGAGGTGGATCGAGAAGAAAAATGTTTGGAGTTGAGCAATGAATGAGGGGGAGCTGAGTCGTGCCGCGAAGTTAAATCAGGCGCTACTCGGGAGGCAACTTGAGACTTTGTATTTTAGAAGATATTCCCATTGTATTTTATTTAAATAGGCTAGTTTGGTTTAATTTTAGTTATAGGTTATTTTAGTTATCTTAAAAGTTGTAATTTGTAATTTAAAAAAAAAAATAAAAAATTGGGGCGAGAAAATAATGGAGTCCGCGACCTCACCGCATCGCGGACTTGTTTCTGCAAGAGGAGATCCCCAAGCGAAGACAGAAAATCTCAAGGCATGTCCGCGACAGCTCCGCGTCGCAGACCCGGTAAGTTTTCCGATTTTTTTTTAACAAGTCAGGTTTTACCCGATTAAATGGGTAAAAACCCGACCCCCATTCACTTTTAATGCCCAGATCCGTCCCTTACACCCCATTCGTTCTTCAAAATTTCTTTCTTCTCTTTTCCCCTTCAACCCTTACTCCTTCGAAGAACAACTCTGTGTCGCGAAGTGGGAATTTCTCACCAAGTTCGTCAATTTTATGGGTCTAAGCACACAAGGTATGTATCCTACTCATTTGCTTCTTTGTTTGGGATGATTTACTAAAGCTAGGGCGAGTATTCATGTGGGTGATGGGTGAGTTGTTTGAGTATGCTGAAATTGTAGTTCTTTGTGGTTTGCTGCATAGTTGTTACTATTCATGGTTGAAAAATTTGTTGGAAATCATTTGGTTGCTTATAGCTAGGAGGACTTTGTATGGGTAAATTAACAATCGGGGTTTGTGAAGTCTTGAGTAGCAACTAGGTGATGAGGAAAGTGATTGAAGGAGAAGGATGTTTGTTGGTTCAAATTCTTGAGTAGAATCAAAATAGTACGGGTTGTAAGCTTAGAATGGGGTGAATTGTGTGAATCATATACTGAAAATAACATTGGGAAGTCTGAGTACCGTGTTGTTTGTGCAGTTGTGCTTGAAAATAAGTGTGGGGTGGGCCTCCAGTATTGAGTCTCATCAATTGATATGATATTTGTTTGATTGCAGGATAACATGTCTAGCACACAAAGGTCGGGCAAAGCGGTGGCGTCTAGCAGCCGTAAGAGAGTAAGGACGGGTACAACCATTCCCCCAGCACCCGCAGTCCCAAAAGGATAAACTCAATAATATGGGGCCAAGGAAGTCACATCTGAGGGCAAGAAGTGGTATAAATCACACACCAAAGTCGAGTACTTCTCAGATGTGATACTTGATGATGTTCAATTAAAGAGGGAGTTCCCACGTATTATGCGTCGCCTACAAGAGTTGCACATGGGATTCATCTTTCAAGATCCATCAGAGTACAATGTTAGTGTGGTGCGGGAATTCAATGCAAATTGGAAACCCGATGCCCGTTCTCACTTTGTAACGGTGCAAGGCGTGGAGGTCCCTCTGACACCTTCAGCTATAAATCAAATATTGGGGACTGCAGATGCCCATTCTGATATTCTCACGGGGATCAATATTAGTCCTTTATATAAGTAAAATTGGAAATGCTTTATGTGGGGCGCAGTCCACTGCGTAATGGATTCGGCATTGGCACTGTGGCTATCACCAGTCATATCCTTATGCTCACATGAATCGGGAAGCTCGGGTGTGGTTAAAAATTGTCATGAATTATTTGATACCAAGGCTGCATTTTACTGAGGTGACGAGAGATCGAGTATGCTTAGTCTATACTCTAATGAATGACCTACCCATCAATGTAGAAGCGGTGCTAAAATCGGCCATGCACAAGGCTAGAGTACTTCGAGGTCGAAGGTATGCTTTTGGGGGATTAATCACTAAATTATGCAGGCGAGTTGGAGTTCCAGAGGAGAGAGTGGACTACATGGCACCTTTGTTCACCACGCCCCTAGATGTCACAAAGACAAAGGGGTCGGAGAACATGCATGGACCCACCCTCACTACCGCTAAGCGAAATAGGAGTGATGTTATGATCATGGCGCGCATGTTTGGATTTGAAATGTTGTGTCATAGAAATGGATGTCGAGCTTCGAGTTAGGAGTAGCTAGATGAAATTGCAATGAAGTACCCCCTAAATGATTATGTTGAGGCATTGTTGGGACTTACACCTGCAATTCTGGAGCCCGTATGGGATGATGTTCCAACTGATAAGGACAAGAGGCGAACCATGTCGGATAGTGAATCCGATTCTAATGTAGAGAAGGGTGACCTTTTGGCTCTTGAGGGCATCGGTGGTGATGCCTACATGGATGAATGATCAGGGAAGTACACCCGCCCTACTTTGTTTTCATTTTGGATTGTGTCACACTGGGACAATGTTGCATTTTTAAGTGTGGGGTGGGAAGTACTATATTGATGTAAATAGTTTTGTTTTGTTGTTGCTATTTTCATTTTGGGTTCCTTGGAAGTTGTTTTCGATTCTTTGGCCAAGGAAAGTCCTGTTGAACCGTATAAAAAAAAGATTTTGTTTCTTAGGATTGAGTCAGCGTCATAGTTTAGTCAAGCCACTCTATGATAGATGGATGACACTGTCTTAAGGGCAATTTTCATCATTTGGGTCTGTAGGGTTGGCTCTTGGCTAAAGTTGCGCAACTGATATGAGTTAGAATGAAAGTGAAAACATTGAATGACTTTGTGTTGAGACATCTAGGCTCGTTTATGTGACTCTAAATGGCGTATGCTTAAAATGAATTTGTGTCAGTGATTGGGAAGTAGTATGCAATGATCAACTCTGATTTGAATGTCTGCCAGGTGTGTAAGATTTGCGTATGTCGTGCCACTAATTGAGGTCCAGAACTTGCCTGGTGTCTCTGCATAGCGAAAAAGAGGATAAGGAGTTCGGGAAGTGATATAGGCATTTCTTTGATAGCCCTGATTGTGCTTTTCTGTACCCACCTTGATGTATGTACTTAGTTAACCCTTTTGAGCCTTGAACTTACTTAGTCTTTGATAGCCAAATTTGAAGCTAATGTCAATTCCTTCTCTCGCCTATAAATTTGATCCAAAATATCCTAAGCGCTTTGTGTAAACAACTATGAAGTAAGCGGAAGTTGAGTGGCAAGCCCCAACATAAGTTTGGCTAGTAATATATAAAAAAAGAAAAACATAAAAAAATAATTAATGAATGAAGTTAGAATAAAAATGGTGGGAAGAAGTGAGTGTTAAGTTCTTTACAACATAGGGCCAAATGGTTCCGAGAAAAGGGGCATAAGAAGGAGGTTATTAAAAGAAGGTCTAAAAAAATGAAGTTTGTCTTGTGTTAGAGCGCTTGGGAATGCAGTCACTATTTAAACCCTAAATAGTTCCTACCCGTCCCCTAGCCTACTTTACAACCCTTAAAAGACCTAATTGATCTTGAACTTCCGTATTTTCAAATGTAGTGATGCAGTACACTAAGGGCAAGCCTATGGTTCGTTGGTTGTGGCATGTGAATTTTTTTGAGAGTGTGAGCAAAATTTGCTTCCCCCACCCTTTATTGTATAATTTTTTTATGTGTGAGTAAGTCAGGTTGTTCATTTGTGGTAAGGGAACATGTTTAATGAGGTCTGATAGCTAATATATCTGTGGATCCAAAAGTTGTGCATAAGTTTGCTGCGTTATAAGAGTCTATTCTTGATGCTGGATTGTCTTGATTGAGTTGTCCTGATGAATGCATAGTATTTGCCTTGTTGTTGTGAAGCTACTGTAGTTGTTTTGGCCAAAGCGGAAATGCCATTAGAGGGAAGTGTAGTAGAGTCGTCGGGTGTTAGAATGTGTGGAAGTGTTCGATGACGAACAAAGCTTTAAGTGTGGGGTGGTTATCTTAGGCGTATTTATGAGCCTAATAACCAATTTATCCCATATATTTAGCTAAGTTTGAGAGTACTTTCTTAGTCAAAACTGAGATTTGAGAGTTTTTTGATGTCTTTTCCTCTAACCAATATGATTAGATGTTTCAGGTGAAAAGCAAAGAAGAATGAGCCAAAATAGGGCACCTAGACAGAGGTCGGAAAATAAAAGACGAAGTTGCGGAGGAGAATGGCCAAGAAGTTGGAAAATACACTAAGAGGAAGCAGCTCCGCGTCGCGGAGCTGAAATTTGCATGCAGAAAAGGAATTCCACTTAATAGTGAAGTGCGTGTTGGGAGCGCGTCGCGGAGGAGATCCGTTTGTATACAAATTGAGGCGAGGGAAAAGGTCCGCGTTGCGGACCTGGACACTAGAATTTGGTCATGTGTTTTATTCCAGACTATAAATAGTCTAGTTGTGTTATTTTATCATTATCCAATTTTTAAAAAGACGAGAGAACATCGATTTGGGTGATTTGGCTAACACTTTCTAGGGCTTTTCTTCTACTCCTTCATTTTAGTAAACCCTTTTATGATCCATAAACATTTATTGATGATCTTTTGTTCTATGAGTAGCTAAATTCCCTTATTCGAGGGTTGTAGCTACGATTAATGGTATAATAGTATTTGTTTCTAGCATGAGATGGGTTTTCTTGTGATTTATGCTTATATTTTTGTTTAACTATTTTAATGATTGATCTACATTAAAATAAACTCATTGTCCACTATTGAATTCGGAAGATGAATAGAGGGATAGACCAAGGAATGTGAGAAACGTGTTCATTCTAGAGTAAAGTTAGAGTGTTTCGTATATAGGATAGGCTTATACCTATATACCGCACTTGATTAATGTGAAAGATGATAGCTTAATGCTCCGCCATTGGTTCTTGCCTATCCCCGCTCAACGATGTAGTTAGGCTGTCGATGGTGGTAGGCGATTAGAGGTCAGGAGATCATGATCGTAAAATGAACCTTGCAAATCCATAATGAGGTTAAGTTGTCGAATGCTAGGATAAATTAATAATATGCCGGAAATCGGGTTATACTACAACCTTGGTTTACTTTCCCATATTGTGAAATTCTCTTGTTTGAAACTGGTTGATTGTAGTAAGTAATTTTTGAGATTGTTCAACTTAGTAGATATAAACAAATTTCTAAAATTGTTTGCCACATAAGTAAATTTATTTTAGACATAATAAAGTTGTTATTTGTTGATTTGAAATCCTTTGGGTTCGATAATCCGGCTCGAAAGAGTCGTACTACTTGAGTGACCACGTGTGCTTTTGGACGTAACAGGTTCATAAGGACCCTCATGAGCTTCTTAGAAACTCCGTGGATGTGTGCGGACCGTTCTCTTTCAAGAATATCTCCCAAGAGTCAGTCCGGTTGAGGTTATTCCCATTCTCGTTGATGGGAGAGGCGTGTAAGTGGCTGGCTGAGTTGCCACGTGAATCCATCACTTCGTTGGAGGAGTTGGTAACCGCATTTCAAGTGCAATTTTTCCATTCTTCAAATATGATAATTCTTTTGGGATAACATTCAAATCTTTAAGCGTCTATAAGGAGAGCCTATACACAAAACTTGGTTGCAGTTCAAAAAGTTGGTGCTTCAATGCCTAAACCATGGCTTGCCTGATAACGTGCTGCTGTAGTATTTTTAGCGGAGTTTGGATTCTGTAAATAAGGGTGTTGCGGACCAACTCTCTCTGAGAGGTTTGATGCAACAACCTTATATGATAGTTGCTCAACTTTTAGATGGCATGACTACCATAAACAGGGTGTGGTACACCCGTGAAGACCATGTCTCCCCTCTCACATTCAAGCTAACTAAGTAGCAGATGGAGAAAGACCATGAGAGAGACCAAAACATGGCCAAAATCATGACGTAACTTGACATTTCATCTAGAAATGTCATGGGGGCTGGTGCCCGTGGGGGTCGGGTGTGCAAATCCTAAGGAGACAAAGTTTGAGGCCTTGTATAATGAGGAGGTAAATTTTCTAGCCAACCAAGGTGGTGGTTATTGTTCAAACTACCCTAGGCAGGGTGGTAACCAAGGTTGGGCTAGAGAGAATGGTTGGAAGGATCGTGATAGAGAAGGGAGGGACCGAAATCCTAACTGGAAGTATGGGGAGAAGGACAAGTATGTGCCTCCCCATGAGTGCCAAAAGCCAAAGGATTCGGAAGTTGGTAGGTCTGAGAATATGCTCTCTCGTATCCTCAACAAAGTTGAAGGGTCAGACAAGATTTTAAAATAAATGAAAAAATGGGTCTACCCTTTGCCAGACCGTCACCTCCCATTCAGTGTCGATCAAGCAGTTGGAGACCTAAATGGGTCATATATTGTCTTATCTCAATCCGAGACAGCAGGGGGGTTTGCCTAGTGATACTATGGCTAACCCCAAGAATGAGATTTAAAGGTGGACTTGCGTCGTGCTACGACGTTAATTAAGGCGTTGTTTGCGAGGCAACCCAAAACCCTTTTATTGCTTTTTATTTGTTTGTAAATAATGGTGTGTTGGTTGTGCAGGATGAAGTGTGGGAAGTGTTAGGAAAGAAGAAGATTGGTAATCAAAGAGGTCCAAGTCGGCGCATCGTCGAAGATATTGGCGACCCTGACTCAAATCGTCATTGGACTAAAGACAACTTTGAGGGAGAGCCTGTAAAACTCGGTTCTGATTTTACCGCCTTTTGGATTCCCAAATTGACTGGGGGTTCTGTAAAACTCGGAAAAGTAAGTGATTACTCGGCGTGCCGCCGAATGGATTGGCGATCACGACTAATGTCGCCGAATGGGCAAGAAGCTAAAGGTTTAAATTCTCAAACTCTTTCACTTTTATGCATTTTCATTCTTCCAACCTCACACCTGTACATTATTCCCTATATTTTTGCATTCTCTGAGTGTGTTAGTTCTCGATTTGTGCTCTAAACTTGGATTACATTACTGCCTAGAGATTCAATCCCAATTTAGTCAGCATTAAAGGTGGGTTTTCGAACCCTAAGCTATTTTTATCAAAATTGTACTCATTCGCAATAATCTTATCATGTTGTTGTGTGCTGGACCTCTCTGATAGGATTTAAAATGTTTGAATGCCTATTTTTAATTTGAAAACATTACCCATATTGCTCTAAATATTGAAACCCCATAATTTGGTGCATTGGATTATGTTAAATCTTATGGGGTTATGCTCGTATGATATGGGTCCTGTTTGAATATGAACATAATTTAACTAGTGCATGCTTTGATTTTGTTTTTGGGGGTTGCGGGGTTGAATTCGAGAAGTTGGGCTGAAAAATAGGCACGTTGGGCCGTTTGGCAAGCTGGGTCGAGTTCGCCGAACAACTCGGCGGTTCACCTAATATCCCCATCTCGCCTTTAATTTCATACTTTATTTGATGATTGGTTCTATAACTTTCGACGAGAAGCCTAAGGTCGCCGAAAGCGCTTGGCGACTCGCCGAAGGTATTCTTGATCGTCTTTTGTCTGCATCTTTGAGGTCTTTTTGCACTGTAACTTTTGGCGAGCGGAGCCCTACTCACCGAATGTTGTCGGCGATTCGCCAAAAGGTCTTTCCCATCGCTAGTTTGTCGCAACCTCTATGCCAATCCTGTCGGTGAGCCCGACCTATCCCGCCAAATCGATTTGGCGACTCGCCGACCGATTAGGCATGTCTTTCTGCAACAGTGATTCTATGAATTTGATTAAGCTTGTTTTAATGCTTTCCTGATGTTTTGCGGACATGGCAAGATCTAAAGTTGCAGGAAGAAATATGCCACCCCAAGGGAAATCAAAGGGGATTATAGTCAATGAGGGTGCAGCTGCATCCAAGCGCAAGGCCACGAAACTCGGCATAACTGGGGGGAAAGGCAAGGGTAAAAGAAAAGAACCTGCATCACCAGAGGCAAGCTCCGACAGTGATAACATCTATGATACTTACCTCACCACTTCTGAGAGTGAGGGTGAGCATCAGGAACCTCAAACTATGACGTCTGATGATGATGAGCTTGTAGTAGCACAAAAGGCAGAGCTATGATCTAAAAAATTGAATGATTCGTTGAGGATCCAGACTCCTCAGACTACTCCTTCTCCTCCAGCTCCAGAACAAGTAGTGGTCCTAGCACCCCTAGTATGTGGTCCTCCGCCCAAGTCAATGAACAAAGTAAAGACTGAGGGGTTGAGGACGATCCTTGAAGAAAAGCGTTTGTCCACAGATGGAGTTATCGACAGGTATCCAGAGATAATAGATTGCTTGAAATCTCACAAGTTTTAGATCTTCACCAAACCACGTGGCCCGTATATTCCAAATTGGGTTAGGGAGTTCTATGCCTCTTATGGAACCTTGATACCACTGAGGAAGCAGTAGGCAACTACTTTCAAACCAGTTGACTACATGGTTGTTAGAGGTAAAAGAGTGAAGTGTGATGTTGATGCAATCAATGCAGTTCTGGAGTGCTGAAATGACATTGAAGAAGACTGTCAGCACATGATTAGAACAAAGAATCTGGAGAACATTAAGAAGTGGTTGGCCCCGTTAATATCAGACGGTGCTCCAAAGTGGCTTGATATTGGAGCACCTATTAAGAAGAAGGATCTGAACATCGCTGCACAATTCTGGTTTGGCTTCATCAGCAGTACCATTATGCCATCCCAGAATGAGTCCATACTCCGCTATGCCAAAGCAGACCTGTCTTCTCATCCCGGTATTGATCACCGAGCTGTGCAAACGAGCTAGGGTACCTAGAGATGCCAAGAAATATGTGGAAGTGATTCCCACATCCTCTACCGATATTTGGAGGATCGAAGCAGAATATTTAAAGGACCAAGCTAAAAAGAATAAGAAGACGGCCCTGGTAGACTCCCCCATGGTTGTAGACACAAACTCATCACCTGCAGAGGCATCTTTGCCTACTCCGACCTCTGGGCCTTCATGTACTCCTTGTGTTGTATCTTCTGATGTCCCTAGTTCTTCTGTTGTTGCACTGCCTCCCAGACCTACTACTGTTGCTGTCTCCCGTGCTCCGATCACTCAGGCAATGATCTTGAAGATGGGGCATCTTGCTCAGTAAACTGACGTGAGAGCTACCAGACTAGAGAGAGATTTCACATTAATGATTGAGGCTGCGATTCTAGCTGCACTGATCCCTCTGCAGACTTTTATTGACACTCTCACTATGAGAGTTGAGGCTTGTGAGAGTAGACAGGAGGCGACCTCCGAGGTTCCGACTTTGATAGCCGAGGTAGCATATTTGAGGAAGGATGTAGACTATTTGAAGTCTACCAACATCACTTCATTGATCCAGGTTGTAGATGACGTGGATGCTCATGAGACCTCATGGATTCCTCTGAATACTACCGGCGATGCACACCGGGATGAGCCTACAGTTGGGGAGTCGGATGCTGAAACCGATGAGGAGTAGATTGGGGTACATGAGGAGAACATATTTTGAGATTTGCCAGATCTTGCAGGGACGGTTGTGCAGACATCACCGACAGAGACCTCCATGGCTGTCTCTAGTGGAGTCGTTGCTTATGAGGTGATTCCGGGCACTGATGCCCAAGTCCAGACTGTTGCACCGGGCACTGAGGCCCAGGCAGATGGAAAGAGTGCATAGACATGATCCCTTCTTTACCTCCCTCTCTGTCTTACTTTCTTTTACTTTTTGGATACTTTACTTCATTTGCATTTGAGGACAAATGATTTTTTATTGTGGTGGGGTGAGGCCCACCTTTTTTGTGAATATTGATGTTCGATGTTTTGTTTATATATTTGGGTCGTTATGCTTACAATTGTGTTTTGCACTGCTTTTAGCGGATGTTTGAGCTTGTGGCTCCTTGTGCTTTAATTTTAAATGATTTTGACCTTTCCAATTTTTCGCCCACTCTTGTATGTACTTGAATGTAGTTGTCTTTAGCAAATTTGAGTCTCGGTTTTGATCAATATCGATGACTCAAATAGTGCTCATAATCGAACGAACTTGAATGTGCGACTACGATGAGATAAATTGAAGTTGCACAGACAATATGTGAACTCTTTGCATCTCGTTGTGACTAGCCAATTATCGAATTGAGTCTCTTGTGATGATCGTTGCACATTAGCAAAAGTGTGAAGTCTTGTTTGACTTTGGTGTCGATGCCTTGTGTGATGAGCTTACTGTGAACCATGCATGATAACACCTAGAATTTGCCCCGTTAGTCCGGTCGACTAAGCAAGGCTATTTCTTGACATGATCTAAGGCAACTTCGAAGAGTGTGAGCCAATTTAACATATATACCTCTTTTCTGGACTACCTTGTGAGTGTGTGTGAACCTCTTTTGAACACCCCTTGAGCCTTACCTTTCTTTGGAAGAAACTTGATGAAAATGACCTTTGTTAATCCAGTACCTGTAATCCTCTTGATATGTGGTTGATTGAATAGCCAACTTAGGCCAAAAGCCTAAATTGGGGGTGTTGGGAAAAGAAAAGGCAAGTCAAGAAGTGCTAGAAAAGTCCCCTTTAACCCATGGTGTTGAGAAAAATGGAATCCCTCCATACAAAAAAAAAAAGATAAGAGAAAAGAAGGGAATGAAAAAAAAAAAGTCATGGAATAAAGTTATGAAAATACAAAAGAAATGGAGTTTTCGAACAATCCATGGAAAGTGAATAATGGGATGACTTATGAGCACTTAAGAAAATGATGAAAGAAGAGGAAAATAAGTGTTGTGAGCACCACATTTCATGAGGATGAAAGTCACTGAGCCTAAATGACCATACCGTTGCACTCATCCCCATTACAAGCCTTGAAAAGACCTTTTTTATCTTGAGTGAGCTGAAGCAATTGTCCATCGGAAAATATAGGCAAACCTATGGGTGAAAGCATGCATTGTGTTCTGCTTTGTGAGTGTGAGCGTTGCATTTGATTTTAGAACTTTAAATGATTAAACCATTGTGTGTGAAAATGGAATCATTCTTTTGTGTGAGGGCATGTGAATACCTTTGTTGAGCTTGAACTTGCATTTGAAGCAAGTATAGTGAGCTTGAGAATCTTTGATAATGGTGTGTCACAACTTGAGTCTTTGAGTATACAATTGATCTTTGCATGAGGAAGTTGAGTCTTGTTGTGTACATTCATGATTGAGTCTTGTGTAGCACTGTTTGAGACATCTTTTTTGAACTGCTGAACTTGAGTTTTACTTGAGGACAAGCAAAAGTTTAAGTTGGGAGGTGTTGATGAGTCCACGATTTGGACTCATTTAGGGCTTTATTTTGATAGATTTAGTATCCTCAAATGCATATTTTGTCTCAATAACTGATGTAAATCCTTAAATTTCAGGTATTTAGAGTTTGAGGCAAAGCATGGACACTACTTGCAAAAAGGAACAAAGCGGCTGAAAGAAGGAAGAAAAGACAGCCTGAGGATCTCCTAAAGCATTAGGTGAGTCATCGAATGACCTTAATCTCGCCTAATGTTCCAGTGTGCTGAGCCCTGAAGGAAAAGATCAAGTCGGCATTGAAAAAGAGCAGTCGGCGTTGAAAAAGAGTAGTCGACGCGTAGCCGAACAGTTCCGCAAAGCTGTACTATATCGCCCAATGATTCAAAACGCGAAGATGCTGAAGGTAAAAGCTGAAAGGCGATGAACCAAATCAAAGGGCGGATCGCCGAGTGTATTGGCGATCCCGACTAACTGCGTCGAGTGGTCCTTCGCAACACAAATTTTTGAAAACTATAAATACCCATTTAATTTGGTAGCTTAGTATCTATCAATTAAGAAATTTATCAACTTGTAGAGAATTACTGAGACTTAGAATATTTTTCAGTTTTTAGTTCTTAGAGGTTTTTGGGAGACATTATTCTTGAGCTTGAAGGTTTTGAAGGTTTTCAACTCCAAGAAATTGGAAGTGGGAATCCAAGAATCTTCATCCTAGACGTGTTTAAAGACATTTTCTATCGTACCCACTTGATGGAAACACTTGTTGGTATTGATTTCTATCTTTTTTTCTTGTCTAACTAATACCCTATTTCTTGGGGTGTGATTTTGTGAATATGGGTTAAATTTCCTGTTGGGTATTGCTTATTGTTAGTCTATTTGTTGTTTAAATGTGATTTCATTGAGTAGTTGTGTTTGAACTTAATGGGATTGTAGTTGCATATACAATTTCATCTTAGTATTTTTGGCTTGCTCTAGAGAGAGGTTTTAAAACTAAGACTACTAAATTGATAGCCGGTGGTTATTGTGTCGTTGTGGGTTCAGCTCGAGAGAGTGAATCCTAGACCTTCTCCCACACATTCAACTCGAGAGAGTGAATGGGCCAAGGTGGAGGCTGTGCTTAAATGCTACAACTCGGTGTTTGAGAGAAACTGAGTTGATTCAGGGTAAGTTGCTCAAGAGAGAGAATTTACCCTCACTAAAGTCTAGCCTATTACAAATATTCAGCGGTTTACTATCAATAGCATTTACCCAATAGTATACTTTATCCCATATTCTTATCACATCCCAAGAATCTGTCTCCCTGTCTCGCATCTTTATATTTTTGTTGTTTTTGTTCATTAGTTAAATACCAAACCCCCCATTGATAGTTGACATTCGTATCACCTTTAGTTTTAGTATGTTTTTATTCGTTAATGTTTATAGCTATGATTAATTAGAACTTGATTTTACTTTTCTATTTGATTCTCGACTACTAACCACTCCCTTGGGACTCGACCCTAACCCATTCGGTTGGGTAATATTACTGCACGCGATCGTTGACACTTGAATTGGAAGTTGTGTCTTTGATTACATCAAACATCAGAAGACAAATGTAATAATGAGATAGATACACTGTCTAGAAGCCCTACCAGTAATGGTACACCTCCAAATAAGGTTTTGGCACTCACACATGACCACTTGCAAACACAAGAGCTTCATCAATTAAGATAGATAGCTCAAATAATAATTGTGATGGAGTCATAAGTACAACAACAACCCCTAATTTTAATCGTATCGCAACAGGTGAGAAGGCAATACATAAAAAAGTTGATTTTAGTCCTTATGATAAAGAGTCTGGTTTTACCTGAAACATGTGGGGAAGCACCATCACAAATTAATGCAACATGTTTAGGGATACAAAGAAATTATGAAGAAAGATACCCACCTGAAATGGTCACTTTTGAAGCTAAAGAAACAAGTGCACAATCAATGAAGTCAATATCAAGTAAGAAATATAGTATGCTTATTGATACAGTTACAAAATCACCTTAACCTCAGGAAATACTACCTTACAGACAAGAGTCCCCAATGTTGAAGCTACACAAGATTGTCACTTATCATCTAGTTCAAGAAATAGACAAGGAAAATATTAAAAGGAAAGATAACGAATTAATTAAAGAGAAAGATGAAAAGAAAAAATCATAGCAATTTTATAAAAGTGCATAAGGAAGCAGACTTGTCACCAAAGGCTTTGACAAAAGATTTGAAAAACAAAGGGAAGGTTGATACAACATCAAGGCAAGTTAGGGCCAATCCCAAGAGAGTGAAAAAATCAAATTCATCATAAATCATAAAACTTTAATATGGAATACTAGATAACACATAATTCTTTTCACAGGGTTCAAATGTTATATAGTTATCACAATTGTTTTTATTGATTTGATGGAATCGTTTCGACAAACAAGTCAGATTCAGAAGTACAAGAGGGGATTGGGAATGTCATAAGCTAACTATAATCATAATAGAAAAATAGGTGTTTGTGCAGGAAAATATTCATATAGGGATTAGTTCAAACACAGAGCAGCAGTTAACGTTGCAACTTACCTTATCAGATGGTCAGATTTTGATGTCCACTCTTGTGTATGCTAAATGTAGTGCACAAGAAAGGCTACAACTTTGGGAGGCTATATATTTTGTAGGTTACAACTTGAACTTACCCAGGCTAGTAAAAGGGGACTCAAATATTGTATTGAGTGATGAAAATAAGATAGGGTGCCTTCTAATTTATTTGCATGATTGTGAAGATATTTTTGTTTGTATTAAATCATGTGAGTTATTTGATAGTGATGTCAAAGAAAGTCCTTTCACGTGGTGGAATGAACGGATTAATAATGCTTGTAAATTTAAGAGGTTGGATAGCATTGTAATCAATCAAGAATTCTTAAATATCTATGGTATTATAGAAGTACAACATCTAGCTAGATTTGGATCTAACCATGCACATCTTTTATTCAGTTGTGGGGGTCAAAATTCAATAGTCATGAAACCTTTTAGATTTTTGAAGTTATGGGTTGATGAAGTTGATTTTAAGAAAGTTGTGGAATGTAACTGGATTACTACAGAGGAGGAAAATATTTTTGCAAAGATGAAGAGAACAAAACATGTTTTATCTCTTTGGAGTAAAGAGATCCATTTTGTAGCAAGTGCAGGCTGAATTCAACAGATACTTGTGATACGAGAAAAAAATTCGGAGGCAGAAAGCAGGTGTCCATTGGTTCTTAAAAGGAGATAGAAACACTAGGTTTTTTCATAGTCTAATAAATGGAAGAAGAAAGAAATTATCTTTGAACAAAATAATGAACGAAGATGGCTCTTGGAGAAGGAGAAGAAAAACTAATAAATAAAGTTATTTCTTTCTAACAAAAACATTACTGGAGGGGCTACTACCGATGAAATCTCACGGACAGTGGGTGGGTCTACGGGGAGTCTTGCACACTCGTGGGTGCTGGTATGCAGCCCCTCAAATGGGGCCTTGAACCATGACCCCTTCCCACGGGGCATGGGTCCACCTACGGGGAGTGAGTCCCAACCGTAGGTGACCCTTTTTGGGAAGTTTTAAGGGTTGCTTTGGGGTCCTCCCAAGGACCCCTTTGGTTGGTCCTTGGGGAGTCGTACCTTGACGTTTAACCCCTAAACCCCTCATTCTAAGTTTGGGAAGTCATTTTACGATTCTATCCCTCACATCAAACTCTAAAACTCCCTCGAGAGGCTCTAGTTTCAACTATTAGTTTTCTGGGTGTTACAATATCTTCCACTTGGGATCATTCGTCCACGAATGACGATTCTAAACACTTCTTAAGTAAACGATCCTAGACTAGCAACCCATCATGCATGAAAATTTTCTAAATGCACATAACCAAGGAAGAAAACTTCAATTCCAAGCTAAACATATTCAATGCAACACAAGGGAGTAGGAACTACTTCTAACAACCTAAAATGCATGAAATTCTATATTTACTCATTCTCAAGGAAGAACTACCATCCCCTAACTAAAACATGATCAACATACAACACACACTCATGGAGCCTACATGCAATTTACTCTCAAAAAGAATTTATTCAAGGAGGAATCTTTCAACTCCGAACTAAGGCATGCTCATATATTCATCTCATGAAGTCAAGATAGGCAACTCATACTTAATGCACCACAACATGAGGAAATAATCATGCAAACTCATTTTTCTTTAAAATCATAAGATTTCATGAACATGCACCACATAAGAAAATCATGGAAACATCAAATCACACATGGCTTCATATAAAAGCAAATCAAGAGGAACTTATCATCTCAAGATCTTAAATACTAAAGGAGGAATACAAGGAAAAAGGAAGAGGATATCGGGACTTCTCATTGGCCCTAGGCCTCCCAAGTAGAACCCTCAACTAAACCCTTACTAAAAGATCACGCCTTAACATTTTCATGGGAACAACTTCCTTTTTCTTCTATTTTTTGACTTACCGGTCTAAGGTCCCTACTGATATTTCTAAATCAGAGAGGTTCTCATTAAGCAACTCTAGCTCACAAGCAACCTTATCAACTTTACTCAAGATCTCATATGAACCTACAAAACCGGGACTAAACTTCCCAAAACTTACTACACCTCTCAAGGTGAAAATTTCCAAGCCAACCTAAGTCATGAACATCAAGAGCACTCAACAACCTTGCTATCTAAGCACGCCATCTCCCCCTTGGGAGTAACCCTATAAAAACTCTTCTAATCGTCATTTCTTTCAATTCTAAGGTCGGAGCAAGTTATCACTAAGCTTTCACATCCGTCATCCAAAATGATTCTAAACCAAGGTGAATTACATTTCTACCCTTCTTAGAGGAGTCTATTCACTCAACCCTTCTAGGCATTACTTAAACACCCTATTCATCCAATCTATCAACATACCTCCAAATCTCATCATGTCTAAGTCGGGTTCTACCATCAAATGCACATAGCCATAATACAACCCATTCATACTAAAGACAACTTCAAAGTCTATATAATCATATAGCCATAATTGGCATCACAACCAACCTTTTCTCCCTCGCTCCTTGTAGGATGAGACCTTTGAGTAGTCATATCATAAAGACCATCGAATAACGAGTAGGAGAGAGACCTTATAGAGTTAACCTCTATGGCATGACTTAGAGAATGAAGAAGTGAAGTTTCCTAAACATCCAATAGCCTCCTATTCATAAATGTGGAGCGCTTCACATTTATGAACAAGACTCTACTAGACGTGGTTTGAGACAATCCTAGAACCATTCTAAACCTTGTTCTCTGATTACCAAGTTTGTCATGTCCCAACGGTACACCCTAGATGTAACACAGCGTACTTGACCCCGAAGGGGTCTCATACAAGCCGTTAGCATATCATGACATAAGATAATAGAAAAGTACAGAAAATTTTAAAACTTTTATCCATACAATCAAAGTCTTTATAAAATACAAGCGGAAGTCTTTACTACACTTTTGTCTCAAACCATCTAAACTCAACTTGAATTAAAACTCTTGGGACATAGCCCACACAATAGTATCAAAACATGAAATACAAAACATAAAGGAAATTGTGGGTTTTGTCCTCAAAGCTATGAGGACTCACCAAAATCTTCAACTCCTTTGCTCCTTAGAAACCCATCTCCAAGAATAGAACTCAAGTCTCCAAACCCTACATTTGATGAGAATGTAGGCAAAGTATGTGTTAGTACAAAATGTACTAAATATGTTAGCTAGAATAATCATAAGAGCATAAGATAAGGGTTAGTCAATATAAAAAATAATCAAAAATCATATGAAACATCAATTAAAATTAAGCATAAGATACAATATCATAATCATAAGTAAAGTCTCCAACATAAGAACCATATAATCATTATTCAACTCCTAGTCATTCATGTCATAATAAGACAACTCTCAAGTAACCTCAAAGCACACTTGTGCAATAAATGAATAGCATCCCATAATACCATCCAAGCTAAGTACCCCTTTAAGGTCATCTTAATCATAGTCCATATGCATAGTCAAAACCTAGGCTTTCATATCATAATAGCACTATACTCCTTAGTAACCTCAAAGCATACTTGTGCAATGCATGAATAACATCCCATAATACCATCCACACTAAGCATAAACTTGAAGTCACCATATACATACTCACCATTCATTTGGTCTCATTCTTATCTTACTTCATAACCAAGGGAATCTTTCACCTTTAGTCAATACTAACAAGGAAGCTACTCTAGCACAATCCTATCTAAACATCCATCATATAAGAGAACACTTTCTTGAATAACCTTTAGTCATACTTGTGCAATGCATGAATGGCATCTCATAATACCATTCATACTAAGTACCACTTTTAGGTCCTCGTACTCATACTTCTTAGTTGCAAACTAGTCCCTCTCTTTAAACCTTAGAACTCTATGAGGTACTTCCTTAAGCACATCTTTGTTCATTATTAGGTTAACCCTATGAGATACTTTTTTAAGCATGTCTAGGTTCATTATTAAGATGGACACTATGAGATATTTCCTTAAGCATGTCTAAGTCCATTAATGCTTTTGAACACTTGGAGATACTTCTTTAAGTACATCTTAATTCATCATTAATCTTGAACTTTAGGAGATACTTCTCCAAGCGTATCTTAGTTCATGATTACCTTGTACACTATTAGATTCTTCTTTAAGCATATCTTAGTTCATTAAGCTTGAACCCTAGGAGATGCTTTCTTAAGCATAATCTTAGTCCATTAGGTTTGAACTCTAGGATATGCTACATTAAGCTTAATCTTAGTTCATTTATAATCTTGTTGTAGTTGGGATATAGCCTTAACCAACATAAGAACATATGAGCTATCACATGATCTCTCACGGTGTTACCCACATCGTCAAGGGTTGGTCCACTTGCCTAAGGTAGAATCAGTTTATTAGCTTAGTTGGATCCACTAGCTAACTTTCCTATGGGGCACGTAGTTATGGGATATGGAGATTTCTACTTGAAACCCAAAACTCCAATAAGTGAAACCTTCCATCTCATGATACACACTTTGGGAAATCTAGACTCTACTAGGTGGAGTTCCCATTTTGGAATCCCAAACTCAACTAGGTGGGAACCTTCATATCATTTCAATATCCACTCAGTGCTAGGCCTAAATCCCATATAACTATTAAGTCTCTACTTTGACTCAAGTTTTATGGAAAGATGTCCTTGACAACCTATCCATGCTAATTCATTAAAACACCTCTTTTAGACCATGTGTGTGCTACTATCACCGTCCATGACCTAGGTATGAAGGCTATTTAGCCTTAGGTTCGATTTGGTGAGAAAAGCCATTCAACCCTAGAACCATTACTATGTGAGAACCCTTTTCATGTTAAGTTCACTTTCATGCCTAATATCGTATCTATAATTCTACATTAGACATGGATATCATCATGACTCAGAATCACTTCCTACTATCTTTTATTCATAAGGTGAATTAGGTAGGTAAATATCTTTCATCATATTTATATTCATTAGCCTTCTATTCATATGTAGGTTTTACTCTCAAAGCCTTAGCATCTATAGTTAATCATATTAGCTTTACTCTCAAGCCCTAGAGATCAACATTCATAACAACAAGCCCTACTCTCAAAGCTTTACATCTACAATCATCATAAATATCTAGATTTCAAGGCATTCTAACCATTTTCTTTATTATCAAGTGATTCTAGTCACAATTCATCATAAAGGTTCAACTTCAACTTTATTAGTCAAGACCCATCACATATGATAAATTCTAGTTCACTTCATGTCTATATGTTCCTAATCTTGAACAATTACTACACATGACATTGATTTTAGAAGACCAACTATGAATCCTCAATTTCACCTCTCATGGCATAAACCCACAAAAGATTAACTTCATCAATTAGACTAGGGTTAAACATGGAAATCACATAAATTCATCATAGTATCACAATTCAATGTCAAATCAATCATAATTAAGTATTATCCACTTGATTGGAGTCATACTTTAACACTACCCACAATGTAGGAAGAAACCCTAGCTAGATTGGGGTTTTGTCTTCATAATTGGGGGAAACCTGGGGGGATATATGGGTGGAAGAACCCATAGATGAATAAGCTAACATACCTTAATTCAAATCCCTCACCAAGCTTGCATCAATAGAAGAAATCTGCCCTAGCTTCCTCCTCCTCCTCTTCTTCTTCTTCTTCTTCTTCTTCTTCTTCTTCTTCTTCTTCTTCTTCTTCCTCGTCCTCCTCATCCTCCTCCTCCTCCTCCTCCTCCTCCTCCTCCTCCTCCTCCTCCTCCTCCTCCTCCTCCTCTTCTCCTTCTTCTTCTTCTTCTTCTTCTTCTTCTTCTTCTTCTTCTTCTTCTTCTTCTTTGTCTTCTTCTTCTTCTTCTTCTTCTTCTTCTTCTTCTTCTTCTTCTTCTTCTTCTTCTTCTTCTTCTTCTTCTTCTTCTTCTTCTTCTTATTCTTCTTCTTCTTATTCTTCTTCTTCTTCTTCTTCTTATTCTTCTTCACTTATAGAGGGAGAATTCTTGAGAGAATTTGGGTTCTTTTGTGAATCTAAAATAAACCATAAAAACCCTAAACCCTAAGAAAACCTAAACCATAAAAAACACTATAAAAAACCCAAAAGATATACTAATAAACCTTAAATGCTAAACCCTAAAAACCCTAAACCCTCATCCTTAGGGCCTAAACCCTAAACCCTAAGCCCTAATAAACACTAAACCCTAAACCCTAAGAAACTCTAAACCGTAAACCCTTATAAACCCTAAGCTCTAAGAAACCCTAATGCCCTAAAACCTAAACCCTAATGATTTGGAAACCATCTAATTAAGGGTATATTAGGTATATATATGTGGACTAATTAATAATAAACCGACCCTACTTAATAACTAACTAACTCTAGAACCTTCCCCAAACCCCCAACTTAAAATAATTAAACACCAAGCAGCCCCTACCCACGAGACCACAACCCATGGACCGTGGGTGGGTCTACGGGGCGTGTTGCACACTCGTGGGTGCTGGTATGCAGCCCCTCCAATGGGGCCTTAACCCACTCCCCTTTTCATGGGGCATGGGTCCACCTACGGGGAGTGAGTCCCAATCGTAGGTGACCCTTTTTGGGCAATTTTAGGGGTTGCTTTGGGGTCCTCCTCAAGGACCCCTTTGGTTGGTCCTTAGGGAGTCTTACCTTGATGTTTAACCCCTAAACCCCTCATTCTAAGTTCAGGAAGTCATTTTACGATTCTATCCCTCACATTAAACTCTCAACCTCCCTCGTAAGACTCTAGTTTCAACTACTAGTTTCCCGGGTGTTACACTCATCTATATGGGTGGAGCAGGAGACCCTTTGTCACTTGCTCTATTTATTCTATATGCTGAGGTATTTCCAATTACTTTGAATAATTTGTTTGACAACAAAGATTTCAAGAGTTTTGGCATTTCTAAGTGGAGTGACAACATTAATCACTTTGCATATGCAGATGATACCATAATATTTACATTTGTGGACAACATATCTTTGGTATTGTCTATACATATTTTGGAGAGATATGAGAACGAATCAGGTCATAAAATAGACAAAGAGAAGAGTTTCTACTACATGTTTAATAAAGCTACTTTGAATATTATTCAAGAAGTTGGTAACCACTAGTTTTGCAAGAGGAAACTTTCCTTTATCTTATCTTAGATGCCCCATCGATCATGCCGAGAAGAGGAAAATCAATTTCTCTGAGTTAGTTAAAAATAGTACAAAATAAGTTTCGGGATTGGAATAAAATATGTTATCATTTGGAGGTAAAGTTGTGCGCATAACCATAGTCCATCAAAGCATCCATATCTACCAGTTATCTACAATTTTTCCTCCCAAGTGTAATATTCAAGACCTTCAAAATAAAACAAAAAATATTGTTTTATTCGGGGTTCGAAACCAGAATAGCTTCATTCAACTTTTAGATTATTGTTTGATGTGTAAAAGGCTTTATTTGCAAAACTTTTGTCATGCCTCAAGCCTAGACTCTAGACGTGACCGGCACTCGAAAGCTATTTTTGGTTCCCAAGCGAACCCTTGACATGTCTGACCACTTAGAGGAAGACTAACTCAAGCATAAATAAGCTTAAAATTGAATAAAATTATTTAAAACAATTTACTGAATCTTAAAAGTGTAGAAAATACTGAATACAAGTCATAAAAGATTATCAAAACATCTGAAACTAATTACTGAGAGACTCGGTAAATCTACCTATCTATATATGAAGCCTATACGGTTTAAATCTAGGTATCGGGACAAGATACATGACAACCTTAATTAAAACTACTAAAGCAATAAAAGACAAGAGTCCTCCGGAAAAAAAAAAAGGCTCATCAAAAGCTGACGAGTAGTAATGTGATGTCAATAAATGCATCTTGATGATCATGAATACATGTATCTACATCATGGAACTATGCATCATCGAATGATGTCAGTAAATGGAATGTACGGTATGTGATAGAACTGAATGAAATATATAACTGAACTAAAAAACTGAAAGTAACTCAACTGAAGTAAAGCATGCACATGAAGAAAAATCATTTAAACTTTATACTATAAGATGCAATGGTAAAAAATACTGAAATATAAACATTTTAGTTTCTTAATGAGTTTCTATAACCGATAACCATCACTATAAGCCTTGTGATAATACAACATCTTACCCACGTTATCAGAGTCATCCTATACCTTGCCGGAGTATAGAATGTGACTTTAACTTATGGATCCACTAAAAGCCTTATTTAGGTAGGTGAGGAGTTTCTCATCTTGCGGTACGATCCTATCAAGGTTGGCAGCGTAGGTTATGGAGTTTGAGTTATCTTAACTCTTACTTCAAATTAGTGCTCAATACTACTCCCAAAATATAAATATGTATGCTCATATAAAGTACTCACTGGGTTGAGTTAATACTCAAAAGACTCTCTTTAAGGCATAACTAAACTTTACATTATCTGTTTGAAATACTTCTGAAAACTCTTTATGTAACACATCAAATTTTTAAAAAGCAAGAAAGAGATTTTTGGGTTGCAGGTTGTGTCTACGGGTCCCCATATACGGATCATAGAAGATTCTACGGGCGGTAGATGGAATCCGTAGAAGAGTTAAAATAATATTTTAAAAAGTCAAGTCCGAAGACCTCTTTTTACAGTTGAACATGACAGCTCGTCAATCATTGTACGAGTCGTAGATAGGTCTCGTAGGTAAGTCCAAGACTTACTGAAATTTTGAGAGTTTAGTTGGTTTCTACAGCCCGTAGGAATACCTACGAGCCATAGACAATTTTCTTCAAAGTTGGTCCAATTCTAAAAGTTTCTGTACTTTTCTACGGTTGACCAGTACGGTCTATAGAAAGTCCTACAGACCATAGGTCCAAATTGTAGAAAGGTCCAGCAGTTAATTTGAAGGGGCTTTTAGGTCTTTTCCCTAAATGATTAATTCCTAAACTAGGTCATTTTGGTCCTAATCCTAAGCCATATATAAGTCTTTTAGGCCCCAAAACTACAAATTCTAAATCATTCCCTAAACTCCTAAATTTCCTCCAAGTTCATCCCCTCCAAATTTCCTCCAAGTTCATCCCCTCCAAATTTCCTCCAAGTTCATCCCCTCCAAATTTCCTCAAAGTCAAGGAGGAGCAAATTAGAGTTTAAAGCACCAAGGTGTCAAATTCACCATAGTAATTGGGATTTTAGCGCTAAGGTAAGTTAGTATTCACCTGTGGAGTCCTTTCATCCGTAGGTTCCTAAAATCTCCAATTTTTTACAAGTTAGATTCTCAATTCAAAGTTAGGGTTTTATTCAATCTTCATGGTTTATTTTCAATTGTGATCTAATTGATTGTGTTTCTATCTTTTTATGCATGAATTGAAGTAATTATATACTTTTGAGTTAAATTCACATGAACCCACGCATGATCCATGATTTCTAGACTACGATATTATGATAAAGATTATGAAATATGAAAGATGAATTTATGAATAAATGCATGTTCTTCTATGAAAGATTTTGTTGTTGTTGTTGCAAAAGGTTTTCTCACATAAATGATTCGTAAGGTTGAAAGGTTTCATCATCTAAGTTGAATCAAGATTAAGGAGCTATTCCAAATGAACTTTAGCTTGGATTGGTGGCTTAATTATGCCTTTCCATGTATGATACTATGAATATGATTAATGATTATTTCGTGGGATTTTACTTAGCACTGAAAGGACTTTGAGATAGAGGCTCTCCCATTAGTAGAGGTCGGGTCTCTAGAAGAAATCTCATTGTCCCTAACTACGTGCCCCCATAGGATTTGTCTTAGAAAGACATAACTAGTGGATCCACCTAAGCTAGAAGTTATGGTTTTTACCTTGTCAAGTAAGGACATCTATTTTTGGTGTGGGATAGACACTGGATTCCATGGAATAGCTCACATGGTCTATGTCAGTTATACAATAAACTTTCCAAAATAATGAACTAAGGTTACTTTATGAAAGTATCTCACAATTTTTTTTAAAGATGTTTAGCTTGCATTGACCATGATTATGACTTATGTTTTCTAACCCTTTTTCTCTCATGATTTAAGTTTGGTCATTGCATGTCATGTAAAATCCTTTTTAGCATGATTTCATAACTCTTATACATATATATCATACTTAGTAAATTACATGTACTAATGTATACTTGTGCTTACATTCTTTCACTAATGTAGGGTCCGACGCTCCTATCTCCCATACTCGTGGCAAGTTGGTTCCATTGGCTTCGAAGATTGGTGAGTCTTCATGTTCCGAGGACCAAGATACTTATAGATTTATGTCATTTCCATTTTCAGACTTTGTATGTGATGTATGGTTTATGACCCAATCACTTTTCTTATGATGTATTCGATGGCTTATTGAGACATATGTTAGAATTCTATAGTTGTCAAACTCATTTATGATATAAGACAGTTTCTTTGGAAATCCTTATTTCTTTTATCTTGTATGATGTATGCTAAGCAGCTTATGTAGAGCCTCTCGAGGTTCTATATGCCATGTTATGCTTAGGGTATACTTTGGGTCATGAAAAACTTGGTATTCAGAGCTCAAGGTTTAGAAAGGTCCTAGGATGTCTCATAAGCCACGTCGAGTAGAGTCTTTTTCATGAGTGTGAAATGCACCACATTTATGAATAAGAAGTTATAAGATGTTTAAGAAAATCCACTTCTTTCATTACTCTAAAGTCGTGTGATAGAGTGTGACTCTATATGTCTCTATCTTAATCCTTATCTGATGCTTTTCAAGATATGACCTCTCGAAGAGCATACGTTAGAAGGAATGCGGGTGAGAATGTGGAACAAGAAGCTGCACAAGCTCTTCAAGAATCTCCTCAAGTTTCAGCCGACCCTTTAGCCGAACAAGTGATTAATGTGGAGTTTCAAGCTGCTTTTCAAATGTTAGCTCAGGCCATGACGGATCAAGCCAGTAAGGAGGTTGTGGTCCCCATGAGACCAAATATGGGTACGGTGGCAAATAGATTGAGCGACTTCACTAGAAAGAATCCTCCAGAGTTTCAAGGTTCCAAGGTTGAGGAAGATCCTCACGAGTTCATTAATAATGTGTATTAGGTTTTGATGATCATGGGAGTGACGCTGGTGGAAAAGGCGGAATTGGTTTCTTATCAACTTAAGGGTGTTGCTCAAGTTTGGTTCAACCAATTGAAGGAAGATAAAGTGGTAGATGCGAGTCCTTTTGATAGGAAAAGCTCAAAGTTGCTTTCTTTGATAGGTTCTTTCCCCTTGAGATGAGGGAGGCCAAAGTTCTTGAGTTAATTAACTTTCATCAAAGGAATATGAGTGTGAAAGAGTATGCTTTGAAATCCACACAATTCTCTAGATATACCCCTACTATGGTTTCCGATTCTAGGGCAATGATAAGCAAGTTTGTTTCGGGAGTGTCCAAAATGGTTGTTAAGGAATGTCGTATCACCATGCTCATTAAGGAAATAGATATTTCTCACCTAATGATACATGCTCAAAAAATATAAGAGGACAAACCTAAGGAAAGATCTAGAGAGGTCCTATGGACATGGTCGTTCTAGATTCCGATAAAGTTCCTCCGATCAAGGTTCCTCTAATGCTCCGATTCCAAAGTTAAAAAAAAGACAGGGTGCCTAACCCTAAGCCTCAAGGAGGAAACAATAGTGGATCTTCATTGTCTTACTTGTGCTAGGTGTGGAAGGAAGCATGAGGATAAATGCTTAGCCGGTACAGATGGTTGCTTTGGTTGTGGCAAGAGTGGTCACAAGATAAGGGATTTTCTATCACTTACTTCTAAGGAAGAGAAGGTAGGCAAGCTCCTCCTACTATTTTAGGTTCAAGTGCTCCGAAGCAAAACTGATATTATGCACTTCAAACTCGACATGAGCAAGAGGGTTCTCCCGATGTGGTTACCAGTATGTTGAAAGTCTTTCATCTTGATTTTTATGATTTGCTTCATTCTGGTGCTACTTTTTCTATTGTGACATCATATGTGGATATGAGGTTTAATGTTTATTCGGTTGTGTTGTTAGATCCTTTTTCTGTCTCTACTCTTATTGGTGAATCTGTTGTGGCTGAAAGAGTCTACAGAAATTGTCCCATATCACTATTCCATAGAGCCAATCATGTTGATCTAGTAGAGTTTGATTTGTTAGATTTTGATGTTGGTCTCCATTTTTGTTATGCTTCTATTGATTGTATAACCTGAGCGGTCAAGTTTCAGTTTCCAAATGAACCCACCCTAGAGTGGAAAGGGGAAAAGTCTATGCCTAAGGGTCAGTTGTTTCTTGTCGTAAAGCTAGAAAAATGATTTCTAAAGGTTGCATGTACCATCTTGTTAGGGTTACAGATACGAATTCTGAAAACCCTATTCCTGAGTTGGTCCCCATTGTGAATGAGTTTCCAGGAGTGTTTCTCAATGATCTACCCAGTGTTCCTCCCGAAAGTAAAATATACTTCAATATTGACCTTCTCCCAGATACGCAACCTATCTATATTCCTCATTACCGTATGGATCCGGTAAAACTTAAGGAATTGAAAGAGAAATTGAAGGATTTGTTGGATAAGGGTTTCATCCAACCGAATATCTCTCCATGGGGTGCTCCCATTTTATTTGTTCATAAGAAGGATGGTTCACTTTTCATGTGTATTGATTATTAGCAATTGAACAAGGTTACCATTATGAATAAGTATCTTCTTTCAAGGATAGATGATTTATTTGAGTGAAGGAAGATGACAATCTAAAGACAACCTTTCGGACTCGGTACGGTCATTATGAGTTTTTGGTAGTGTCGTTTGGTTTGACTAATTCTTCGACCACATTCATGGACATGATGAATAAAGTGTTTAGACAATATCTAGACATGTTTGTGATTGTGTTTATCGATGACATCTTGATTTACTCAAGGAGTAAGGATTACCATGCCGATCTTTTGAAGATTGTATTTCAAGTCCTCAAGGACCAACAACAATTTATTAAGTTTAGTAAATGCGAGTTTTGGTTGAGATCCATGGCTTTTCTTGGTCACATTGTTTCTAGTAAAGGTATAAAGGTAGATCCTAAGAAGACGGATGTGGCTAAGAGTTGGCCTAGACCACTATCCCTTCGAATATTCAAAGTTTCTTGGGTTTGACTGATTATTATAGAAGGTTTGTGGAAGGTTTTCTTCGATTGCCTCTCCATTGACTGTATTGACACTAAAGAAAGTTAGGTTCTCATGGTCAAAAGCGTTTGAGAAGTGTAACACCCCGTATCCAAAACAGACCAAAAATGTAGATTTTGAGAAGTTGCAGGTGCAACTCATGGTTGCCATCCATGGACCGTAGATCAGACCACGGCCCGTGCTGGTGGTCCTGGTTCACCACTGCAACCCCTCCCCAACCCAGCTCAAAAAAATTGGCTAAGTCCCGACACACGGACAGACCCACAGTCCATAGGTTAGACCACGGTCTGTGGTCTGTGTCCGTGGATCGAGGCCTCCTTTACCCAGCCTCTGAAATGAACTACGGTCGACCAGCATGGACCGTCATTCGATCCACGGTCCGTAGGTCTGACCATAGGTAAGGGTCAACAGCCAGTAAGCTAAAAATTGTGATTGGGTCAGATTCATATGGTCATAACCTTTATCACAAAAGGAATTATGTGTCCCATGACCTATGATATGATATATAATTGAATCCTCTTTCCAACGCCACTGAGTTTGCTAAAATCCATTCTCCGAGTAAAAAGTTATGCTCGTTTTAGTGAGGCCCTGTCGGGCAGACTCGATCGACTACTCCAATCGACGGACCGTCGATTGATTGACGGCCCATCAGTCCCGTCCGTCGATCACTCCGACATCAGTTAAGTCAGGGGTCTTTTAGTCTTTTCCTATTTCGTTTAACCCCTAAGATACGACGTTTAGACCCTAAATAATGAGATTTTAGTCATTTTAAGCCTAGAAACATAACTAGAACTTACCTAAGTCAAATCATTAATCAAACTTAGAAGAATTAGAACGCTAAGAGGAGAAAAGAGGTCAAGAACCCTAGTTCAAGAACGCAACAAGGTTCTATCAGTTCCA